>BMAW01096858.1:132705-148993 GCA_019974015.1 Nephila pilipes | reverse complement strand
CAGTTATAAAACTACTAATTAAAAAAATAACTTTAAAAAAAATTTCCTAGACTTTTTTTTTTAGATTAAATATGAAAATGTGGAAAATATTATGTGTGTGTGTGTGTGTGTGTGTGTCTGTCTGTCTGTCTATATATATATATGTGTGTGTGTGTGTGTAATGATTTAACATCAATTCATATAAGTTTCTCATAATAATAGTTTAATTTCCCCTTTTCTCTCATTTAAAAGTAAAGCGTCCATTCTTATTTTCTGATACCATTCCTTTCTAACTTAATTTATGTAATCACGCGTTCTTAAAAATTCGCTGATAATGCAGTTATCACGGCTTAAGACCCGTAGGAATGATCCCTACTAGATTTCATGTCTGCAGCACAAATCCCTGGAAGTCCTTCCACTCATCGCACGTGATTTATTATGAAACTCCCTACAGTAAAAATAAAAGCAAGAGAAAATTCTCTCTCTTATTCTCTTCTGAATTTTTGTATTGTTTACCAAGCGGTGGAGTTTTATCTCTTGCCTTGTCTCTCTTTCTCTCAGCTACAATAAAATAAACAATAGTCAAACTTGAACTTGTCTTCGCCTTGTTTTTAATTAATTAAATAGTAATTTTAAAAGTAAGGCATCACATTATAATACACACAGACATAGACACACACACACATATATATATATTTATACCTCGGGGACTTTTCCGTCTGAATTGCTTAAAATAAAATTTCTTCTAAAATGTGAAACACGATTCTCATAGTTTAGATTGAAATTATGAAGTGTAGTGAAATGAATGTATTTGATAAATAAATTTTTAAACCGTGAATAAAACTATGAATATTATAGCTAGACAGCTGGTGGGGTAGAACTGGTTAGAGTGAAAATGAATCGAACTGAAAATTCGGAACCAGCCGTTCGTCATCCAAGGAGTGATCAGAAGGATCTTAGAAGAGATAGAAAAAGTGTTAAAAACTCTGAACCGAGCAGTTTGATCAGATAAGTAGAATTACTTTTTAGTAAATGTTAGTTTAAATGCATTTACATAGTTTAACCAAACAGAATATAAATTATCGAATGAACTTTAATATCCAAGGAAGTGAATCAAAATAATTAGTTAGCATCATTGTTGAACTCGACTCTCCTATTTGCTAACTGTTAATGATCAAGCTTAATAATGAAGGAAGAAGAAATATTCCTTGGCCATTACATGTGTATAAAAAACAATATCTCTCAGGAGAACACCCATGCCCAGTTTGTAAGAACGGGATCTTTTCATTACACTTATCAAAACAGCTTGTAATATTTCCCGAAGTATCCAGCTAGAGTGTTTACTTTCTGTTGAGAAACTTAACTTCATCATTATAACATCAATTGAATCATTACAATATTACAACCATTTCTTTCTATCAAAAAATATTAATGCTACAAGTAAAACGTTACTGAGATTTCCTGCTAATACAAAAAATATCAATATTATTACAATTAAACCTTGTAACCATCTCCTTCTATTTTGAAATTACAAAATTACTTTTACAATGTAGAACGATTTAATTATGTTACGAAATACACAAATGAAGCTTTTTTTTAATTCAACAAACATTTTATCAAAATATCCTTCCCTCTAAGAATAAATTTTGTTTCTCAGTCATTAAATCATTTTAAATTAACAATCAGTTGAAGGAGTATTTCATTCCTTTAAATTTATAAACTAACGCAAAACCTAAGCAAATGATGCTCAAGGGAAAACTGCAACAAACAAGGAATATGTGAAGAAACGAGGATTTATGATATTAGTTGCAATTTCTAATGAAAATACTTTCAAAAAAAATATATTTCAATAACTGTTATTCTAAACTTAGAAATAATTTCTCTTCCACAGAACAGCGTGTATAAATATTTCTTTAAAGAAATGAAGAAACGAATTTTTAGTTCTTTGAATGCATTGGAAGCAGTAATTATAGCCACTAGGGAACGGGTTCTGTATTACGTGTTTCTGCGCCGAAACACAGAATCCCACTCTAAGAATGAATCAATAGTTTGACGGAAAAGAAAATCTAAATGCATGATAAAAGAACTAGAATAATGCTCAGCACATAAAATGGACTGAAATACCTGATGTATATTTTTCTTTCATCGAATTGGTATGAAGATTATTTCTTATTTTAGATCATAACACAGTTATATTTCTAGAAATAGATAAATGGGGTGTTTTATAAGAAACTGTCCAAAAAGTCCAGTCTTGCAAGATAATGAATTATGAAACAATTCTTTTCCTACCAAAAGTATATAAATGAAAAAGGAATTATAATGATGCATTACAAAAGACTAACTAAATTCTTTATTACATTGTAGAATTTATTATAATTCTAATTAATAAAAACATTATAACTTAAGTGAAATTTTGTTAATTAATGTAATTTATTCAGCTCTTCTGCAGAACCATTGCCATTCAAATATGTCGTTAAGAGTTGAAAAAAAATAAAAGGAATACAAGAAAAGAAAGTGATGGTAATTCAATACAAAAACCATGTGAACTACTGGTATCGAAAAAATAACTATTTGTCAGTTTTTATGTTCGAAAAGTACGGATACGTTATCTTTTGCACAAGCACAAACAGTATTCATTAAGTTACATGTTTCATAGTTACATGTTTCATAGTATCAACACATAACATAAGCAAGCGTAGTGCCGAATATAGAATATATTGAGTCTTCACCTGATAAGATCAAAGTAGTACGAGAATACTACAGTAAGACAACATTTAAACAAACGTAAATAGATCATTCGAAATATAATATAAACATATATTTTTATATACATGTCTTACTTTAATCCAAAAATAATTCTTAAAATTTTTTTCATTAAATAATATAATATACCTTTTTTTAACAAGTTAAGTTTATTACTGGTGACAATTGGCATGAATGGCACACCATTCACAGTTAGAATTGTAAACACTATCTGTTATACATATGTCTCAGTTTTGAAATTCAGTTACTATTTCTCATTAAAAAAAATTACATTATTTTCTCTATGATGTTTTTCATCTTAATTCATTCCGTAATTTTCAATACAATCGTTATGCGGATAAATATAATATGAAAAACTTTCATGTTATGTTTAAGTGAATAATATTTCATTCCGTAACAGAAGTTACTCTGAAAAATATTTTTAATTTTTAAATTTTACAATTTAATTAAATGTTCATTAATTCTGATCTTTGGAGACAATTAACTAAATAAAACCTATTTAATTACAATAAAATAGTGTTAAAAAGTATTTAAAATTCAATAAAAATGCTTAAATTATAATTATTAATAAATAATTACAAAAATTACGATGCTTTTGAATTCAAAAGTAATTTTAATAAATTAAAATATTTAGCGACATTTATGGATAATAGTAATTTTTTCTCCACTTGTTAATGCAATTAAAATTTATATTAAAATGAAGAGAATGGTTTTCTGAAAGTAAACACCTTCAACAAAAAAAATGAATTTATTTTCAGCCAAAAGTGTAAATATCCCTCACCTTTTTTAACTCAAAGCATAGAAAGTTTCATTGAAATATTGAAATATATCAGATTTTTGTGAGTAATAATTCAAAGAAAATGATATTTATATATTTAAATAATTATGTTTGAGCTATTCATTATCACTCTTTCGGTTTGCAATTATAAATCCTTACTTACTTTTAAATAAATCATGCATAAATTTTAATGCATTTATAGCTTTAAGCATTTGCAGTATTCTTAACAATATAACATCTGATACACAGAATATCATTACAATTTCAAAAATTAAACTTAATAAAGTTTTATGTATGAAAATTCCCTTACTTGTTGTACAAATACTATGTAATACTTAAAATTTGGGAAAGTTAATTTTTTAAAGAAAATTAAGTTTACTGAATGGGAAATAACCTCGTATCATTATGTGTGAATTACTTGCATTGTGTGGATAAAATACATTTCTATATGGCGTTACCACTCTTAATCATAGTTTTAAAATAAATAAATTTTGGAACGTTATACTTATCGAATTCTCATAACTGATATAAGATTCTGATAAGATCGCTGTTAACGTATCACTGAGAAGCAACCTGAGAGCAATATCATCAACAATATATCTACAGCAAAACGATATTTTAACAACAAAATCGAAAGAAACTCAAACTTTGAAACTTTTTTGTGTCTCAATTTCCAAAAGTTATGAAAATAAGCTAACTTTCTGTTCCACAGAAAGTAAATATATATTTTTAAGAAGCACATTTCAAAATATATAATTAACTCTCTAGAATATAGTTTCGAAGGATAATATCATAACAACCTGATGTTATCTTTCAATTATATTTATTTTCCTTTTAATAAATCATTTGATATTACCGTTTATCTATAATGCATAATAAAATATTTCGTAAAATATACGTAAATTGAATCCTCCATACCGAAATTGAATGTCTTTTAGTAAAGATCTGTATTAATTTGCCTAGATGTCTAGACGTTTTATTAAAATTTAAATTAAAATATTCGTACAAAATTTGTTGACTTAATATCTTACGATAACATTTTCCAAATCTAAATATTCCATTCAAATAAAACTTTTTTCTATTGGGAAATCGTGTTATCTTTCAAGGTAAACTAGGGAATTTCATATTATTTGATTTTACGAAAACTTTAAATATTTTTACTATATTTATATGTTTAACTTAGTAGATGCTTTTTTGCTGAATTAGGTACTGTTTTCCGTAATTTAAGAATTTTTTTTCTATCTACCGTTATGGTCGTGAGATCCAATGTTATTTTTATTCATTCATTAGTATGATTTTATTGTATTCTACTAATTCAGCTTCTTTGTTCACGTTTAAAGTAAATAAGTATATTATATATCTATGTTAATTAGTTAGAAGATGGTATTTTTTGTTAAAGTAGTTTTCTGAATCAGATGGTGTTTTCTATTAGATTCAATATATGTTTTCAATCTACCCTTTTATCGTTTCAATCTACCGTTATGGCTCTCATTTTATTGCTTAATTAATACGATTTTATTCTGTTTTTATAGGTTTTACAACTTACAGCAAGGCCACGTTCTTTTCTCGTAGTTTGTTTATGTAAATAGATTGCGAACTGAAATGAGCTGATTCATCTAGTTTTTATATTTGAGATTCATTTTGGTAGCAATAGGAAAAGTAGAGTTACTGGAAGATCAAAATTATGCCGTGAGTAGTGGGTGTTATTATACTTTATTTATATTCCAGCAGATGGTGAATTTTATTTAAAATGCGTCAATTCTATATTTAGCTAACTATCAAATTTAAGTTGCAATATGCTCTTTCTCCGTAATTATTTTGTACATGGACCATATCTCAGTCTAAAAGAGATATATTTAACAAAAACTACAAAATTTTAATTGAGGACACACAAGACTAAACAAGTAAAATAATTTATTATCACTGAAAAATATCTAAGGTCACTGTCTCTAGAATTCAAAAGTAACTTATAGTTCTAATATGTTATTCAAATATGAAATCTATTTCCTATCAGTTTTGTAAGCGGAACTCAACTAAAAGAATAATTTCAAGCTCAGTAACGTTTCTCTGACTCTACCAATCCATATTCTTTATCTCCCTTCCTTTTCTATTAATTGTACATAATTTATCGTTTATATATTATTCTAACTAAATCATATTTCATTTCTATATTAATCTAATTTACATAATCACGATTCCTTTTGGTTAGGAACAAGTTATAATTTCACGCAATTCAAACTGATAAGAATCTCCGAGCATAGTTATGAGAAAATCGAGAATAGACCAGTTGCATCCTCTCCTTTTTATAAATATCTATTGTTTTCATTATTTCTGGGTTTTCGTTCTACAATGATTAAGAAAAATGTCAGCGATGGTGACAACTCGATATAAAATGACGCCAACTACTTAATGCGGCAACAATCGAAACTATTGAATCAATCGTTGTCAAATTTGTTTTAGCGCCATTTAACAGGAGATGGTCTACAATGGTAATACCAACGAGCTTTACCAATGCCATATATTATCTAAAATAAGTACTTGTAGACTCCCCTTCCAATTTTTGATTCAGTTTTATTTCTCAAACAAGTGTGACTAACTGATTAAAAGCCAACTGGGTAATTTATATTTTTTTTCCTTATAGGGAAGTGATATGAACTTGTGGACTTTGGATAGAATCACATCAACTATTTTCGCCAAACCAAAAATGATGATTGGATTGTTGTAAATTGATTGGAAAATATTGTTGAAATTTCGGCAGGAATTTCACTAATTTTAATGGTTGACGGGATGTTACACATTTACCAAATTTATTTTTGGGTAAAAATTATTACAACACACTGATATTCTGGAAATTTTTGTCCACCAACAGGACACAAAAATATTAAAACAAAAAGAAAAACAAAAGTCCTAAGTATTAAAATATAAAATTACGTGGTACTCCTCAATAATAAGTTGAATTAAATTGAAGCCACATGCGAAGATGTTTCTATAAATAACCGTTAAATGGCTTTCTAACACAAGTTGGTATAACCATTGTATGAATCCATCTGTTAAACAGCGCTGAAGCAAAATAGTCACAGCGATTAGATTTGATTTAGTAGCCTTTCGTGACATTTTATTTGATTCTTAACGTGGTGATTTAACGTCGTCATTTTGGTTCAAAGTTGTCGTCATTTGGATTCTTCATTAAGTACGGAAACAAACAATCAAAAGAATAGGTTGATTGTTAACCTATTGTTTTGTTTGTTCTTTTAACTTCTGACCCCTATTTCCCATTCTTAACACTGCTATTTTTCAAACCATCCTTGTTCAAGAGGCCTATGCGAAAATATTCTAGAAATGTACTAGTCTAATATCCTGTTTTGAATAACTCATACCCTATTTTCCTCATGGGAAAAGTTTTTTATTGAGTTTTCCGTTCGGTGGTTGTAAAAATATCCGGAATGGGAGACAGAACCTAACATAATTCACTTTCTCAGATGCCTTCTCTGTTTTCCTTTCACTAGGAACAAAAAAAAAGTGACCATACAAAAATTTTGCCTGGAAACAATTCTTGTATGGTCGCTTTGTATTTTTGTGGGTAGTTTTCGGCTTCTTAACAAAAAAATAAACTCAATACAAGGCCTATGGTTTAAAAAATAAAATAGACTGTGAGAGCGATAAAAATGAAGTAAAAGTTAATGTAACTGAGTTTCATATATATGCATAAACACACACTCATACACACACACACACACACACACACACATATATATATATATATATATATATATATATATGCACATGTGTGTGTGTGATTCAAAAAAGATTAAAGTGCGGAGGTGATTTGTATCATAAAGAAGTGTATATATATATTTATTCAGAATATTTTATGATCATGAATATTTCTATACATATATTCAAATGATTATACATTCATTTGAATCATATTAAATTGAAATAATTTATGTTCATGTTTTAAAAATATAAAATTATCAGTCCTTGTTAACTCCCGGTAGATGGATGATTAGCCGAGAGATATGTGAGCTGAAAATTATGCAGAAGTAAAATAAATCGAGTGATAATATAAATTCAAACATCAATATGAATTTTCTCCGTTAAATTTATGCTATTTCGACATCATTTTGAATTATTACGGAAATCACTTATTACTACAAGAAAAATTCTTTATAACTTTTAAAGTGTGACCAATAAAAACTAGTCGAACTGATTTCACTGACTTCGAAATGTTGAAAATAATTTCTTAAAGGAAATTCAACTAGAAAATTTTAATTTTCGAGAGAAATGGTGATTCATATCAACTCCGAAAAAATTAATAAAATCTATAAAAATGGTACACCCTCTCTTCGCCCCAAATTTTCAAAGAATAAGTTTCAAAGATAACACTTTGTTCGTTTTTACTAATTCGGATTTTTATTATAATAAAAGTCGCCGTCTACACTGTATGATCTGGGGAATTTTTAACTACTGTCACCTCTCCCTCTTGCTTCAAACATTCAAACAGTGAACTTTCCATTCCTCTTTATGTTTTCTTCTTATCTTATTCTCGTTAATTTGCTGTCTGTTTACTTGGACTTCAATAGCTTACCGTTGCGGAATTTTAAAACAATAAATCAAAAACTGTTTCGGACTTCGCTTTAAAGTCTCCACTGCTCTCTCGGATTTTCGTTATCTTCTTTTTTTGCTTTTGTTTCGTTTTCGTATTTCGATTAAGGTTGGCTACAAACTTCGTTTCCTCATCTTTCGATTTTTGACTCATGTCTGTGCTCATCTATTTTTGGATGCTTGTCAAGGCTACACATCATACATCTCGTTTACTGGTTTATTATTTTCTATTCTGGTTTTCTAAGAAATTCTTTATGAATTTCTACGATTTGTTTTTGCTCGTATTTAGGTGTGCAGGCCGCATTCGACTTATTTCTTTCTGCTGTTCCTAATTTCTCTCAATGGGAGTACATAAGTGCTTTCACAAATCAATCTCCATTACATGTTTAACCCACGATAAAAACTAGAAAAAAATGCATCAGTATCTTCTCTTTACAGCGAGTTCTACTGAATTTGAAAAAAATAAATAAATAACCTCCACGAATAATATGGACTTTCGAATTAAATGGGCTCAACTGTGTATACTCATACACAATATATATATATATATATATATATATAATTCAATTTACAAACCGGAAACTCAAAATAGTATAGATAAAGTTAAATTACCTTTATTGTGTACATGACCTAATCATTGACACCAAGAAAAAAAAAATAAGTACATAACAGAAATTCAAAACCTGGTACTTAGGACATACTATAGCGTGATTTACTTATTCATTGGATCCATCTTTCCCCGTTAGCTAGAATTATTTTATAACAACCTGGCTAACACTATAAAAACAAAGGAACTAAAAACTGCTACACCTTTAAATAATTTTAAATCATAATGAAATGTCACCTATAAGTATTATGTCGTTGATGAATACACTTGTAGGTGCAGATTTCTTTAAACATAGTTAAAATTATTAAAATGCACAATATATATATATAAATCTTTTTCTCTTCTATTATCTTTTATTTATAAAATCTTTTTATTTATAAAAAAATTAATAGATTTATTTCTAATAAAAAATTTAAATAATTATTAAATTAGTTCTAAAGAAGAATTCTATTACTTACAATATACTTTTATTAGATTACAACTAAAATGATTGATATTATTACTAGGCTAGTAAAAATCTGGCAAATACATATTTTTGTTTCTATGAATAAAAGATTTAGAATGTAATAGTTTTATATTGTACAGAAATGATGACAATGTTATAATTTTTTAATATAATTATAACCTAAAAAAATGTTAAACATTAATTTTTCATCCATATTATTTAATTTTATTGGAAGCAAATAATAATAATCTTACAATAGTGCATTTTTTTTTTTTTTTTTTTTTTTTTTTTGAAAACAGTGGATAGTAAAATAAAAGAAAAAAATTTAATGTTATTGTAGACAAAGTAACTTTCTGGAGCAGTAATTCCAGCATTAATATTTTCAGGAAAATTATATATATAATTACACCTTACGTAATAAAGCAATAGATAATAGATTTTTGGATATTTATGAAATCTAATGAAATATCACAATGTTTGCTTTCAAGTTTAGTATCCAATCAATTTCTTGAAACATTTTAAAAAACAAAAATTATAAAAATGAATAAATTATTTATGTTAATTTTAATTTTGTTTTCTATTTTCTTACCTATTTTTTCCATTTTTTGCAAAAACTTTAGTTCAAATATTAATTTTTGTAATATTTTAAATATAATATTTTCTTTTGTTATTCATCTTTTAAAGTTCTAACTTATGAATGTAGATGGTTTGACCAGCTATTTATTTTCATCCTGAGACTATGTAAATTTTCTCTTCTTTCCTGTCCATTTGCATTAATATCGCTTTTCTCTTGTGTTACATGTCTTTGATGTTTGTATTTAGTTGTTAGACATTTAAGGAGCTATTATTTTTTATACCCTATAAATGTCGTACCTAACACCTTTTTAAAAATTTATTTTGTTTTTGCTTATATTTTTTATATCTGCTTCCACTAGGAATGAATTTAATTTTCAAAATTGCCTCATAATCAATTTCTTCTAATTTTTTTTATTGGATTTAAATAAAATATATGCTTAATATCTGCTTTAACCACTAATGAACTCAATTTTCAAAAATACGTCATAATAAATTTATGATTTTTTTATTATTGGATTGAAGTGAAACAAATATAAAGCGTAAGTATTTTATTTACTTATTGATTTATGAATTACCTTAAAACTTATGTAAATTGGAATCAATATATGACTGAAAATATATAACATTATTCTGAATTTTAAGCCAGCTGTGAGGCAGCTATTTTTTAGTCTCCTATGGGGCTATTGTTTTAGGTGAAATACTTTTGTCATATCTTCCAGTACTACCAATGCAGTATTTTCAAATTTTTTTCGTTTGCTTCAATCTTAATTACATTGATCTTAAATATATTTAATTTTATATTTATCGTTTGCTTTAATTTTGAATACATGTCGCTGATATAATATTCAAATTAATCATTTATATTTGTGATGCACACCACCATAACTGCTTTTCTGACAGCAGCTGTCTACAAAAGAATACATAACGTCCGGTGAAGAACAGAAATTTTGCAAATTAAAGAAATCCCTGTACTGTCTGAAGTAAGCAGCTAAAGCTTAGAGCCAAAAGATAGCTGAAGTACTACAATTCAACAACTGTTTATTTACAAAAGAAGAAAAAAGGTAAAATCATACTTATAATTCTCTACATAATGACCTACTGATTGCAAGTTGTGATGAGAACAAAATAAACGAAACAGTGAAAAGTCGAAATTAAAGACTTAGGAGAAGTAAAGAACTGTCTTTGAACCAATATCCGGAGAGATTCAAGTGGAAATTTTCTCATTAACCAAAGGAAGAAAATAGAAAACCTTCTCGAAAGGATTAGTGTGAAGGATCGTAAGCCAACTTGTATCCCAACGGACATATCCTACCCGAAAAATGAAAACAATACAGAAACCTTAGAAGACAACTCGGAATACAGACAAGCACTCGGAGCTCTTCTGTATATATCCACAGTCTCAAGACCAGATGTATCACTAGCAGTAAACAAACTAACGGAAATGGACGGGTCAGCACTGAAGAAAATAATCATGTACTTAAACACATCCAAGAACTTTAATCCTGTCATCAACAGCATGTGTCCTTCTATCCTCACCTGTTACACCAACGCCGATTGTTATGAACAATAAAATTAAACATAATATAACAGTTCTAATTTTTTTCAATATATGGCACTATGAGGAGGTTTCACCAGCATAAATAGAGTGGCTTTTTTCTTCCTATCAGATGGGTAGAATTATACTGTATATACATTACTTTTTATAAATATGTTCTTTCTGATCTTATGGATTTTTCTAGTTCTTCCAGTACTACAAATGCAGTATTAGATTTGACACAGCAAAAAGGGTAAGCAAAGTAATTTTAAGCTACCGTGTAAATCTAATCGAAACAAAAATCAATATTTATCGTTTATTTTAATATTAATTACATTTAGCTTAAATATATTCAATTTAGTAATATGTATTTTCCTTTAATTTTAATATTGCCTATCGAAAAAGTTTATTATTGCCTATATCTCGATTTAAAAAAAATAATTATAAAAGTAAAATATAAAAGTTTAATATAGCTTACCTTAATTCTTATTTTTAATTGAGTAACTTAATAATAATTATTAAAAAAAGAGCACCTTGGGTGGCTAAATCTGTTCTTTGTAAAACTTTGTATGGAACTTTTTAATTTTCATTTCTATCTGTTTTATATTTTTTTCATTGATTTTTGAAATACATATGTTTAATTTTTATGTGTTCTACCATAACTCTTTTTTATATCTTTCTTGTCTTTTTTTTAATTTAATTTTCATGTATTAGTATTTATCGCTACTGTTATTGATTTTAGCTTTTTACCTTTGTGTTGCAAAGTAATTGCAGAGTATAACGTTTGGATTTGTGTGAACTAAATTTCGCAATTACGAGTAAGGAAATTTCGCTTGTCTCTATGACAGCCTGTATTCATCTTTGGGTTTTTGATGTAATCAAACTGAAACTTGACTCATAAAACAGAATTGTTGATATCACTAAGTTATTTATTTTAAAATGTCACTTCACAAATTACAAAGGGTATATAATACAATATTTTCGCTAATTTAAAATTTTCTTTACACTGTATCCCGGTCATCCTCTAAATAAGCTAGAATTCTATCTCACTTTTACCGAGAGAGAGTCTTGCATGGCGAGTAGCATCCTGTTCTCTCTAGTTTCAATAGGATTCTTAATAGTATAACCATTTTCACAGCATTAGGCTTGGACAGCATTAATTGCTTTACTTCTAAATTTTCTGATTTCTCTTCGGTTTACTACATTTCATTTACTGTTTTCTATACTTTACATATCCATTTTGTAGTATTATTCTATATGTTATTTTCTAGCATTTAATTTTATTTTTTAATAATTAATTCTTTTAATTCAATATACATTGGTTATTATATATATATTAGCTGATACCAGCCCGCTTCGCTGGACAGACGATAATATAATATTTTGGAACCTATACGTAAAACATCAAGAAAATTTTCAATTTTTAAAACGTTAACGATAATCTAAATTTAAAATCTTAAGAAATTGATTGTCTGTAATAATGGTTATCCACAACTTTCAAATAATATGAGAAAAATAAAAAATTTAGTAAAAAGTCCCCCCACATATATAATATGGATAAAATTAATTCCACCGTTTACATGTTACACCTAGTATTGCCAAAGATGAAACCTTTTATCAGAAGATTCATCATGTGCTTAGCTTTCAAGTGAAATACCCTCGCAATAGCATCGTGTCTATCATAAGATAGCTGATACCCGCCCGATTCGCTGGGCAGACGATAATATTATATTTTGGAACCTATACGTAAAATATCAAGAAATTTTTCAATTTTTCAATTATAATTATAATCTGAATTTAAAATTTTTAGAAATTGATTGTCTGTAATAATGGTTATCCACGACTTTCAAACATGTGAGAAAAGTATTTAAGTGTTAATAGTTTATCAATGAAATTTAATTTAGTCCGTAAATCTGTCCTTGAGAATTCCGCATCACCGATGAGGTACTCTGTAGTGCGATGTGTTCCCATTATTCTACATGGCGGGTCCCCAGTAGGCCAAAACCATGTAAAAATTGCCAACATAATTATAAAAATACATTTTTATATATATATTTTTATTTTTTAAACCTGTTGAATCAATTTTTTTGTGTATTACATTTCTATTGTCTTTATTTTGAATGCATGGCAATTTTAGAGAGTGACAACTACATTTTTATTTTTTATTATATCAATTTATTTATCTTAATTATTACATTAATTATTATTTTATCTTATTCTAATTTTAGAAATAGTTAAATAAAAGAAAAATATGAAATAATATGCCTACATTTCCAAAACTTCTCTGTAGACAACATTCTTCTTTCGTTTTTCTGGTTGAAGGGTGATTAGATTTTCACGTGAACTAACTCTTGAACATGCCACATAAAACTGACCATGTGAAAAACAGCCACTTTGTAAATCTACACCAGCTAATTTTAAACTCTGCCCTTGTGCTTTATTGATAGTCATCGCAAAACAAACTCTAACTGGAAACTGCAAACGCTTAAATTCAAAATGATAATCTGATGGAATTAGTGGTATTCTTGGAATGAATACTTTTTCACCCTCATACTTTCCTATAAAAATAGTCGCTTCTATTACGTTTTTTCTTCGAGTTTTCACTTTGAGTCTGGTGCCGTTACATAATTTAGGAGGATTTAAATTACGCAACAACATTATTGGTGTACCAATCTTTAGATAAAGAATATGAGGCGGTATGCCTGGTGGATGTAGCATTTAAACCGATCCCAGTTGTTAAACACGTGAGAAACAATAATATTTCTAATTTTATACGCCATCGGTATGTCACCGAACACCAGCAAAGACAGAGAAGAAAATAAACATGCTCCGACGCCAAGAATTTTAAAAACTTTGAAAGGAGTAGGTATTCCATCTATCCAAATATATTCAACATCCATTATTAAAAATTATAACTGAAAAGTAAATATGAAAAATCAATTTGTATTAACCTACAATGAAATACTTCTCTAGTTAAAAATATAACCGAAATTAATTTTTAAATATCAAATTATTTAAAAATTCAACAAAAAATACTAACAAAAAAATAAAATATAATAAAAATTTTTAGCAAAAAGTCACCCGTATTACGTTAACCTTATTGCAAAGGGACTCTTACGTTAGCAGCATATCTGAAACTGCAATTGAATAGACAGAATAGCTCTTAAAAATCATAGCATTAAAATAATTATGTATTCTGAAAACGATAAAATATCCAGCCATTTTTAAAAAAATCAGAAACGTTTATTTCCTGGAAACCAAAAACTAAAAATTGCAAAAATACAGAAACAAAACTTTTGCATAATATTTACATTAAGTTACAGTTAATGCATACATCAAAATAAATATTTTGACAGCTACTTATTTTTTTTATCAATGACATGAATAACATACCTTTATTATTCATTTGTTAAAAGCCAACTTCAATAACTTAGTAAGATAGCGTTTAGATTTACAAATGTAATTTATCAATCATTATTAATAATAAAATACTTTTCTCATAAATTTGAAACTTACGTCTAGGTTCCACAACAATAAAAAATTATCGTTTGCTCAGCAAAACGGACAGAAATCAGCTGGGGTTACCATAGTATAGCTATTTAAAATTCACAATGCAAGGTCATTGAAATGCTTCGACTTGGCGGTGAAAGATATTTGGTGATTAATCTCTAAATGTAGGAATTTCGGGGCTCAACATTTACATTATATATGATAAACCTACAATGCATCCTATTCAGCGGGATTGTCTTGGGTGCGCGCTACTCCGTAAGAAGTCGAAATTTGGTAATTTTCAAAATCCCGCTCTTGCCATAACTCCATTATTTAATTATTTCCATTTCGCAAGCGCAAATACCGCCAAGTAAACTTAATTGGTAGCAATGCACAGAATACATATAAAAAAACATTCCGTTTGCGTCGGTCATGTCATTTTTGGCGATAAAGTCGCCAAAAATGACATAATTTATGGATAAGAAAAGATTAACGGATGAAAATCACATTTCGGATAAGAATTCCGTAAAATCCGTTCTTAGTGAGCGTCTACATCGCAAAATGAGTAACTATACCAAATTTCAAGTCAATCGGTTGTATAGTTTTAGAGATATCGTGATGAGTCAGTCAGTGGTATTTCGCTTATATATATATATAGATTTTTGTCCTTGCCTCAAGACATTTTGATTTCTGACCATTTAGGATTGCAAGTGACTGCAATCCTTAAAAAAGTCGTGCAAGTTGGAACGCCCAAAATGTCTTACGTATGTCATAGCCTCTTGAGTTCATTCATGCATGTAGCGAGGTCCTCCAGTAAACGAAGATAGCCTTGCGTGTGCGCTACTCCGTAAGAAGTCGCCATTTTAGTATTTTTCAAAATCCCGCTAAGTTTTAGAGCTAAACTACACATTCACCAACCGCGGGATTCCAAACTGGTTTATTTCTATCGCTAAATATTTATGTTTCCTATTTTCGACATGCACAAAATTTCGCATGAAGTGCCTCTTCGCCAAAATCTTGCCAATCCTCCATCAGCGCTTCAATATAAAATTATTTGGTTTTCTTCCATTTCGAACGCTCAAATCTCACCAAGTAATTGGTGACAATACACAGTATACATATAAAAAAATATATTCCGTTTGGCGTCGGTCATATCATTTTTAGCGATAAAGTTGCCAAAATTACATAACCGACGGATAAGAGTAGATTAACGGATGAAATTACATTTTGGATAAGACTTCCGTAAAATCATTTCTTAATGAACGTCTATATCGCAAAATGAGTAACTATGCTAAATTTCAAGTCAATCAGTTATATAGTCTTAGAGATCTCATGATGAGTCAATCAGTGGTATTTCGCTTATATATTATATATATATAGATAGATACGATAAAAATCACCTATTCAACGAGCTGAGTGGAGCAAATTCATTATGACTTTTTCAGAAATACCAATGTATTTATCCCGCGATTAACGCCAAAACTTTCTAGGTTCACCATTTTTTCTAAGTTC
>BMAW01096858.1:89846-123337 GCA_019974015.1 Nephila pilipes | reverse complement strand
TTACTTACTTTAGCTTCTGCTTTGAAGGCAGGTATTCATGACCCACATCTCAGATGCTATTTACAAGACACATTCTTCCTTATTTAAACTCATCCTAACGAGAGATATATGGTATATAGAGAGAGTATATAGAGAGAGTATATATAGTTTAATATATATAGGAGTAACGAGTATATATGTCATAATACATATCCAGTGTATCAATACATGTTAAATACTTTCATCTCATACCCTTACCGAATTCTCTACAGGTGAATCTTTTATTTTACCAATTTGAAAAGTTTCAATGGAAATTTCTCAATAGTGAATTTGAATTAATAAGAAAATTTTGATACCAAAAACGATTTCTTATGTCATATTCCCTGTTAACTTACTGCTTTTAAAAGTATTAACAAATGCAAGATGTTTATTTATATATTTAACTAAATATATTTAAACAATTTAAAATTCTTGAACATTCTGAAACATTCTTTCTTCTTGGAGCAAAATTTTTATGCGGAAATATAAAGATCTTGATGAAATAAAGTATATATTGTGTTGATAGTAAAATTTCTGCAGTATTATAGAATCTGCATTTGTGATATACCATATTTTTAAGTAAATAGGAAATAAAACAATTAATTCTGCTTTTAACACATTTAATTTTCTTTGAATAAAGTAGAATTTTGCAATAGTAAAATATTTATTGTCCAAAACAGTATTTTTCAATTTTAATAAGTATTCAAAATAAGTTCGATCGATCATGTTAAAAGTGATGTAAGGGTATGCTTTGGTCTATTTTAAAAGAAAATTCAAATCGAAATATGTCGAAAGATTACCTAAAACTGTCTAATGAGTTCTAACAACTTGTTCACTGATTCGTTAAAAATATTGTTACTTGAATTAGCGCCATGTTTTTGACCTTCACTCTGAAACGACCTGCACTAATTAGAAACTCTAAATCTGTTTTTGGAGAACCACTACAAAATACGAATCGATGATGAGAAACTACCTTGCTTCCAGGAAGAATTTTAAAGTATCAGCACATTCTTCTAATTAGTAATGGAAACAACTCATTATAAATCAAAAGAAAATAAAAGTTTATTACTTTGTCAGAAACTTTATAACGAAATCAATGCATATTTTATCTGTCAATAAATTTGATTAAATCAGCTTCTTTAAACAGAACTTAATCTTATGGTCTAAATTTTTCTCGATTAAGAAAATGAAGCTAAGGAAGCATGACAGAAGTAATATTATTGTGAGGAAAAATATGCCATTATAAACAAGTTTCAGTAACTTCATAAATTTTCTTATTTTTCTTTTAATCTCAAAATTCAAATTCAGTCCTTTTCACAGAGTTGCTTCTTGAATTTTCAGTATTTGACATTATCAATCAGTCTTAATTAAGTGCTCAAATTGTGCTTATACAATTTCAAGAAAATGTAAATAAGACGAACTACTATATTAGCCATTTTTATCGAAACCATAACTTATACATCTGAGTCTTTAAACAAAATAATTTTATTTCATAAACTTCTTATCGAAAGGGAGTCTTTAATAGTACGTAATAAACTGCTTGACATAAAACCTGTTATATTTTGTAATTAATATTTCTATATTAATAATATTGAAATATAAATTCTTATATTTGCAATATTTTTATGCAATAGTATAATGATTCAGCTTACTTCTTATTAATCTATGAATCTTATGAAATTTGAATACCTTCAGTCAATTTATTTCGAAGTTTTTCATTGTTTTCACATCAGTTGTTCAATATAAAAGGAATTCATAAAATATAGTTTGCTACTAAAATGTTATAAAATAATTATAGTGGTTTACCATATGTGAGAATAAGTACTCACAATTTATAGAAAATTCTTCGTGTTATTTTACACCTCTGAAAAACGTCATTCAGATCATTGTAGTATACAACACATTATCTAATTTGACCTCAAACTGATGAAGTAAACTGGTAAAATTGATAAGAGCATTTAAATAATATTAATCATATTTAAACCTAAATCTTTAAACTTTTCAAGTTTGCCTTGCTTTGGTAATATTGGTCACATTGAAGAAATATACTAACATACATCTATTATTCAAATTTATGACTGCCTTAGTTTTATAATTGGCATTATTAATGCTATATAGTTTGTATCCTTAGTTAAAAGCCTTTCTTCTTATGTTGATTTTTATCGTCACCAAAACTAAATGATAATTAAACAATGTTATTCAAAGAATTTGGCAAGACACGGTATATTTCAATTTAATTGCATGTAACACTTTGTTTATTTTTGGAAGTAAATATTTAAATATGTTTTAAAGTTTCCCAACATAAGTATTCATATGAATTCTTAAAGAGAGTGAGTTTGAACTGTTTTGCTAATAAATGAAATGTGCTTCAAAGACGAAAATCTTATTCCAACAACACAAAATGAATAAATTAATTTGGAGAAACATCTCATTCTCAATGTAAATTACCCAATTAAATCCAAATTATTTATCAGTTTTCCTCAGATACTTAAGTCATGTCGTTAATTAGCATGCTAGGACAATAATACCATATCAAAACACATCAAACATGTCTTGAAAAGACTCTGTTACCTAACTCTTTCGTTACCTATATTAAAACTTTAAGTCTTTTATTAAATTATATAAGAGCAGATATATCTAATTTCAGCATGAAATCACAGAAATCATATGAAACATTCAAATTAGTTATTATCCAGCTCGCTGAGGGAAATTTTTATCAATTCACAGTCACATCAACATGTTTATCAACAAATTTTACTCTAAACTATTTAATATAAGATTGTAAGTTGTTACGGCAAAGTTCAACTTCTAAGGCATACCTGAACTTTACTCGGTAAATATACATTATACTTCCCACATACTAGTATATCAAGGGCACTCTAATGCCCAATTATTACTTTTCTTACTAATACAGCTTCTGTTATAATTTATTAACTTTCGCATTTTGTAATTCCTTCATTACACTTCTTTATTCAAACTAATCCTGCGTAATCAATAAGGATTAAATTGAGATTTTTATTTTGCACTTGAATATAAAATTACCCAAGGTAATTAATAAAAGAGCAGGAACAGTGCTTCATTATCACTTGAATAACTAGAAAGCACTAATCCATCAAAACATAAATTAACTGTTTACAATGAGCGATAAATATATTTTATTAATAGAGATTCATGATGCTTGTATGTATGAAAGATCAACTGAAGGAAATTAATGTAATATAATCACAAAACGGGACTATAATGGCTTTTCAAGAACTTTTCATTGAGCTAAAGTAAAGAAATAGCTAACCTTTCTTCACTCTCATAAAATGTATTATGCTCGATTTCAACATTAGATATTTTGTACATTTGTATTTCTATGCATCAATAATTTTGATTTGTCCCCTCAAAATACCAAATATTCAATCAAAGGGTTTTATTTACTAAAAGTCAATTTTTATAAAGTTATTAATAACTACGTTTTTAAATTTAAATTAATATTTCAAAGATATTTGATTTTTAATAAAATAAATTGTTAATTATTCTTCGCATGCATTGAACTTGATTAGTTCAATTATTAAATGCTAAGATATTTGTAAGCACAACAAATAAATAATCAATATGTATTTATAAACAAAGTACAAAATGTGTAATGCAGAAGTAGCTGAAACGGGATGAAAACCCTTGATTTTATAAAGAATTACTTATGAAAATATTTAAAACTGAATTTAAATACAATTGTAGAGGGCTGATGCACTATATGTAAGTGATGACACAGACGAGATGGTTTTGAGGGAAGGAACTCTGAATCAGCATAGGTTGGGGTGAATGGACCTGCATAGAATTTGAAATGGAAATTTGACTGTCCAAAAATACACATACTAATACATCAGGTTAAAATAAGTGGCGTATTTGGGACTTTCTTTAAAAGATAATGACCTCAAACAGCCTTCTTCATGGGAGTACTATCGAACCTGAAACAATAGCTCAGTGGGGTAGCATGCTCTCAATTTAATCGAGCATATTTGGAACTCACTGAACGACGCATTTCTGAAAACCAAGGCCTCATTAGAGATTGCACTTCACAGAAGTGAAGAAGGCTCTCAAAATTTTATGGATAATCAGTTAGCATCCATGGTAAAAGTGGAGTGCAATAGTCTGAGTTGTTCATGTGTTCACAAGTCATATTGCACCTTACATCTTTCAAAAATAATACTGCAACCAAATTGTAGCCATGGCTATCTATTTAACAACCTTTCCATCGTTTCAAAGTGAATTAAAGATCCTATGTAATATTTTTATGTCTTTGTTTCTGCATTGTGTTCTTCTTCTGCGTACTTTCATTTTATGTCCAAGTATGGCTGTCAAACACGGTTTTTCACTTCTTTGATTCCTCCCTTAATTTTTCGAGTTGTGAATTTAATAATCATTTTAATGAATCGCACAAATTTATAATTAGATAGTTAGGCCTATGTTAATTTCATAATATACAGCCAGAGCTTCGAATATTAAAATGGACTATCTTGGTGAATTACAACCTTTCTTAAAAATCATTAATTAAAAATAATTTTTGTTAAGACTAGTAAACATTTTTTAATAATATTTCCGGAATAATATTTTTGAGTAAAACAGGTTTCAAATGTAGAGTTTAAAGAATGTTGCTCACCAAAACAACAGCCAGGGAGGAAGCATCCAAATTACTGACATTTCTGTGCGCATACCGCAATGTATATCAACAATGATAAGCATTTAGAACAAACACATAAAGAGGTGCATGTAGTACCTCTAACCAGAGTTATATTGAGGAAACAGAATGCCGATTTAAAACTGAAATATCATGTCCTGTATTGTTCATTTGCGTACGATGACTGTGTACCTTAAAAGCAAGAATACGGTGTTCAGTCACTATTTCTGCTTTCCGAGATTCTGATCTAAGTTGTAAAAACTGGATTACTTTCGAAAAACCATTGAGTTCTGATTTAGCCACATCAGGAGCTCATTATCACAGAGTGGTCTGTGGCAAACGTCGAGTGTCCACATGTTAGTTCACACCTGCAAACATAAAAGAATCAAACAGCGACTTGAGTTTGCGACCTTTTTCTCTTACTTTGAGAACTTCTGCGTGCGATTATTCCTACAGGTCAATACTGACTCACATGGACGCAATGTTCAAATATCTTCCACCAAACTTGTGAATTGCTAGCATTACTCTGTCTGTACTCCCAATATATCGCCCATTGATAATCGTTTCTCATTGAGCCCACTGTTGTAACGAGCTATTTAGTCAGTTCATCCCTTTCCCAGTCTATTTTGCCTAATCTTTTACGAAAGCTTGCCATTAAGTAGTTGCGGTTGGAAAATATTTTTGCCAAACGTATTAGGCACGTGCTTCATCAGTCTTGGTGACGTGTAGCGAGCAAACTAGTTTCGATTTTGAAAAAAAGCTATTGTATTCAATAATGTTATACGACTATGATATGCAATTTTCTTTCTTCTCGATATTTTAGACTAACCAGGAAATTTCACCACAAATAAATATTAAAGAGTTTGATGTAAGATTAATATGATGAACAATTTGATGATAGAAGTGATCAGAAATTTAGTGAAAATTAGCAAATAATACATTTGGAAGATTATAATCAAAGTCGAGTAAGATGCATCAACAATTTTTGATGTATTTGAAAAATTTAAAAATGAAATAAAATAAATTTTTCTGCAAATTAAGATTTAAAAAATCATATTATCAAAAAAATGCTACATGTTATTTTTTATTCGAATATAGAAATAAGTTGAAAGTTTTGCATTTGTTTTACGTACTTAAATTTACACTTGCAGCTTTTTCTATTTTAATAAGTTGAAATTATTTGTAAACCCTCACTTGCTCTAATAAAGACTAGTAATCAAATAGTCATGGTCGTGTTGGAGAATTTAAAGTAATAAATATAACCTTTATTCATTTATGATCAATATTCTACATTATTCGTATAAATTCCACGCTAGGAATTTTGAATATGTACATATAAAACCTGAAAAATATTTTTTAATTTAAACTTTACTCAAAATGACATGGCTATAAAAATTTATGTATTGCTCACTAAACAAAATATTCATTTGACAGTTTGAAAGTCATTCATTTAAAAATGAAATAGGAATTTAGAGAAAAATATTTTTCCGAATATTGACAAATATTGAAATCTTTCTTACATGTGAATTATTACTGATTCACAAATCAGCAACCTTATCCTTCCTCCATAAAAGTTCTAACAATACCACATGTGGTGAATATAGACTTAATATGCGAGAAGCAGAAGAATTTTCTTCATAGTCCAAAAAGCGCCGAGTTGAAGAATATTTTGTCTCAATTTAGACGAGTTCTAAAGGTAAAGTGTGAGTCAGAATAGTCTGACATACCCCATCTTTATGTTTTTCATTTACTGTCGATTAATGTTAAAAGTCCTCCTCGTCATGACCGAGGTTCAAAATTACGAGGTCCGTCGCCATATAGCCTCGTGTTGCCAAGTAACGTTAATAAAACTACAACTAAACTAAACCGATTAATCAGTTGTGGGTTTAGCCTGTCCTAGTGAGTTTTTGCTCAGCGGCAACATTCAATACAGATTTCATGTATTCTTCACTCAGAAGGCTTTTTTTTTCAATAATTTCATCTTATGTGTTCTATACATAAACCACTCAATTTAAATCTTCTTTCATATAATGTTGTCCTTCTTGTTGCTGATTTTGGATGACCAGCAATACATATAATAATTAAAATATTAAATAAAGTAATATTCAATATCTCGATTTAATTTTTAAAGATGTTAAACTATATTCATAATAATATATTACTCTGTTTGAGGTCAATGTAACGGAACGAAGCACAACATTGTGTGTGTGTGTGTGTGTTTGTGTGTGTGTAATGATTTAACTTAATTCCTATTAATTTACTAAATTTTCCCAATCTCTCCTTTAAAAGGTAATGTTCATCCGTATTTCCTGATACGATTCCTTTTTTCTTTTAAATTTGTTCAATCACGCGCGCTTAAAATCTGCAAATTCACCTTTCTTCCCACGATCCAGACCTGTAGGGATAATCATTACCAGAATTCAAGTCTACTCTTAAATTCCCTTGATGTTACTCTATCCAGACCATGTTGACTCTAACGTATATAGTGAAATTTCCCTAGTATATAAACTAAAACACAGTGAAAAACGCGCTCTTCTCCTACTCTCTTGCTCACTCTTGTTGTTAAACACATGATGTCATAATCTGCATCCAATGGTGGAATTATGTAATTCTTGTCGTGTGGAAATGGTCTCTCTCTTTGCTAAAATAAAATAGTTCTGTGAAAATGCAATTGACTTGTTTTATAACTTTATTTCAATTGTACTATTTAAAAGAAAGTTGTTGCACACACACACACACATATATATATATATATATATATATATATATATTCAATTTGGTATATTGCGTTTTCTTTCAATACAGTTTGGATTAGTTTAGGTGTCATTCTTCATAACATTTAGATGCATATTAAATTAAGGATATTGCATAAATTATTCGAAAACTGAACTGTCATTCAAATTTGTTGATTTAATTTCAAACAAAAGTTATTTTTCATTGCAATGGATTTTTTTGCAACAATTTTTCACTATGCATTAAAATTTATCGAGAATCGTTGAAGAGGCTTCCCAGCGTATGAAGTTTCTACGGGCTACGGATTGAGAGCCGCAATGGAAGAGAGATTAATAGACGTTAAGGGGAAATTATACATCGTGAGCAATTTTTAAAATTAAATATTTATAAAAAAAACGCTTGCATTCAACCTATTTGAACAAACATAAAATTGAGATTTCAAAATCAAAAAATAAAATTCATTTTCTAACAAACAATTATTTACAACTTTAATTTATTTCAAAATATTTCAATATTATAAAATTTCTACTACTTTAACACATTTTAAAATTTCCACACAATTTTTTCCTTAATTTCTCAAATCTATTTTTTCTCACAATAATAACTGTGTATAGGATTATTTAAACTAATGTTATTCATATTTCAACAATTTATTTTTATCAGATGCTAAGAAAACTGTTATATGAATAATAATATCTAATTTTGTGGAGTTCTTAAAGAAAAAAAAATATAAGCATTTATTAAAATGCTTAATACATACTCTGAATATATTCACAGATATAACAAAAGACAAATAGAAAAAAAAAACCTCAGAACTTTATACTGATTATTGAAAAGGATTCTGGCGCGATTGGCGTGAAAAATAAAAAGCGGGGGAAAAGCAGTTTAAAGTTTTCTCGGTCAATGGGCGGATTCGCACATTGTTAAAGAACATTTAAAGAATTTGCTAAATATTGTGGCTAGAACTTAGAAATTTTGAAATATATTTAAAAAAGTAACACAATTAAAATAAAATAATATTTTTTTCCCGATGTTTTGGTCCTTTTTTAGATACTGTGTCTCCTCAAACGTATTAGAGTCAAAACCCGAACATTGGCGCAGCGGTAATGTGTGGATAGTAAGAAATCCGCACAGTCCTCCTCATTGGACAGTAGCTCGAAATTACACAGCAAACTGAAGCCATATCAGATTTCTACAATTTGCTATTCTAGAGTTATAGATAAACAGAAGTTGGCTTTGTCCATATTTCTATGACTTGTCTAAAGGTCTAAGTTGTTGACTAGACTATGACTAGTCAACAACTTCTTAAATTCCCTTCTGTTGAAGAATTAATTTCATAAAAATGCGAGGTATTGTGTTATAAAGAGTGATATTTATTTTATATATCTGGGTTAAATCAATAAAAAAAGTTATAATTTATTAAAAAATATTTGGAAAAAATCATGAGCTGCAAAATCATTATGAATGCACCACAAACTGTTACCGCAATCAGATTCTCGCAATAGTGACATAATAATGCAAAAATAATTCAGATGATCATCGCACGAGGAGAAATTAACGCAATGAACGGAGAAGTGATAATGATTATGGCTGACGGTGGATACCTCATCCGAACGAATTAAGCCCCCAAGGCCTTGATGGATGGGCAGGATTCCGAATTAGATGAAATGCGAGTGCGATATATCTTTGGGGACATCGCTGGGGGATTACATCAAAATCGGGAGATATGAGCTCATATTCTCGTCCGGTCTTTACTTGATCATCGATTTTCAGTATCAGCGACTTATTAGAATTCACTCCACGTCAAAATGCGAATGCGGTAAAGATGAAAAGTCGAGCCACGGATTTTGATGGCACAAGAAACGAGTTAAATTAAATGAATTTTCATACGCTTTCAATAAATATTTTTGTCTCGGTTGACTGCAATAGCCAAGCAGTACAGATAGAGAGTTCAAACGAACATTGCATTAGTCGAGTCATGTGCTCGACTCCTCACGCAACAAAAGACTCGTAGCGTATGGGTGCTGATGCACGTTAAATCTGTCGGAGCTCAATGTCTTCACGTTGTCATAGAGTGCTAGCTAAGAGGTGGGGATGTCGTCCTCGTCGGTTGACTGTGGCTCAAAATTATTAGGTTCGTATTGCTTTTTAAAGTGCGAATAAACAGTCACATCACTAGCCACTCGTGAGAAGCTCGAGAACCACTCATACTAACTATTATGGAAAAGAAGAGCCAACCACGAACCACCAAAGTCACAAGATAACATCGTGGAGGTTTTCGACACCGTTTAAATTGAACAGAGAGCTCTCTTAATATTCGTAAGAAACCCAAAACGAAATAATTTTTTGAGAAAGGCACGCAGGTATGTCGTATGGCCATTATACATATGCAAGTCGGACCAATCATAAACTTTCAAAAGAATGTACTATATTTTTATAATTGAAAGAAAAATATTTATTAAATCACTTTTCATCAAAAGTTTATACAAATGAATCAATTTTAAATACCATATATTTTTATGTAAATAAACCAAGAAATTTTCAAACCTATTCTAAACTGCATTATATGGGTTGACCTAAATACTAATTCGCAAAAACCGTAAGAACTTTTTCGTTTGCAGCATATAAGCAATAAATCACGAAAAATTGCACGATTTTGTCTCTTAAGTTAATGAGAAAAATATTTCTAAATTAAATAAAAATTGTTTCTTATAAAAAAAGAATTCTTTTACTTTTTTAAAGTTCTTTTATTACTAGATGGTTGAATTGTCGTGAAAGAAAAAAATTTGAAATCTAATGTTGGCACAATTTCTACCCAGCTAATGGAAAAATACAAAATTATACATTAGAAATAATAGTAGAATACCGTAGATAATTCCCAGATAAAATTAATAGAGGAAGAGAGGTATTACTTTGGTCTTCTAACTCACATTTTCAGTATTTTGAACGCAACCTTTATGCAAAAAGAAAATAATATTCTGTGAATATATATATATATATATATTAAAATCCGTATCAAAATCGGACGATTCGAATCACTCGCCCAATTTATTTTTACTCGTTGGAATGTTTGGAAGCATATCATCATTACTCTCTTTCACTAGAATTTATGCCCTCTCTCTCTTCACACACAAAATCTTTTACAAAAACAAATTGCTTAAAAAAACAATTTATTTATGGAATTTGAACTTTGTTTCGATTTTTGAAGGAAGAAAAAAATACCCTCGACTCATACATGAATTGGTTTATTTACGGAACATATAATATTCATGTAGAATCCTAACAACAGATAGGGGGTTAATTGCTCGTTTTGTTATTTGTCTAGAAGAAGGGGAGAGACTCAGGATTAGATGGAGTTTTTTCATAGATGACTTTCAATAAAACAATATGATACATACAAACTATTTACAAAACTAAAATAAAATCATAGGGCATACATATTACATTGGGAGCTATAGCATCGAATTTCTTAATATCATGAACGTACCCTTGCCACTCTTGGTCAAAGCATGAACCCAATAGATGAGGCAACAAAATAGACTTCTGGTTCGTGGTGCCTATAGTTTCTTACATTCATTAAAAAAACTGTTATCACAATTTTTGCATATTAATACAGATTAAATTGTATTTTATTCAATATCAGTACTAATCATCATTAATCGAAGATGTTTTCTTTTTGATTTCTTAACTTCTGAACTATCTACAACATTCTGTTCTCTACTTTTTAAACAAAATTTTTATTTGGTACAGCTTGCTTTTTTCTGAGAGATCCAATATAAATTTTATTTATAGAATGATAATCACACCAATATTTCTTTTTGAAAATTTATCCTCCTCTAAACAGAAGGATATTCATTTAGATAGTATAAATGTGTGTTAATTTAAATGAATTTCAAACTCTAATAAATTTCAAAACTTTCTAGGCAAATCTGATACGACATCTACCCTCGAAAGAAAAATTTCTGATGAAATATTTTGTGCTGCCTTAAATTCTTTTCTAGTGCGACATTAATAAAACTATTCAATCAATCAATCTTAAATTATTTTACCTTTCATTGCTTTCAAAGATTCCCCTTGAGGCGATTATCTTCAGGAATGACGCCTTAATGACCAACCCGAAGCAGATTCATTTTTTTCTTAGTTGTCAATAGCACTGAAAAGACTGGGTGAGTTTTTTCCAAACGGTTAGATCAAGGGTTCAGATCACCCCATCACTCAAAGACAACAGACCTCCTGTCCCACTACGGGATAGAAAGACCATCTCTCAATTTGGCAGGAAAATCTTTGCTACCGAAATGGTGACACAGGATCTGTTTAACAGATAGCAGCACAGCTTAGAATCGTTGGTTGCATTTGTCATTAATGCAAAATTTCCTCCACCTGATTAAGAAACCCTTACATAAATCACACTAGTAGTATTCCAGTGACGGCGCATGCGTCAAATAGACCCACCATCTCAACTAGAGGCAATCAATGACGTAAAATTGGTAATTATTAAAACGGTATCAAATACTAAAGGATAGGGAAGTATAAAATTGCACGAATGGTTGGAAAAAAAATCTTTTCGAAAGTATCGTTCTGAAAGTCCTAAATTATTTGATGTCATCACGATGTTTTGTAGTAGATTGCATGTAACCACTCTCTTTAATATCTCACAAGAAGTTAAAAAGTATTAACAACGAACCGAGAAGGAAATTTAGCTTTACTTCACCTTTGTTGTCAAGAGCACTGCAAAAGGCGGTTAAATTTTTTCCGAACCGACAGAAGAGTGTTCGAATCATTCTGTAATGCAAGGTCAAACGACCTCTCCTCTGCCATAGGACAGAAAAGTCATCTCCCAAAAAATGGTAGAAAAAAGCACCGCCGCCAAACTCTAATTTCAAATTTTTTTCTTAAAATCGAAGTAGTGACTGGATATTTATCTAATTCTCTAAAATCGTGTTAGAGGGAATTCGCGTTCTTGGTTTGTTTTTTATACGATGGTTTTTTTATACCATGTTTTTTTGAAAAGTGTTAAGGGGTTTATCTATACATTCAGTTTTAGGAAAATTTTAACTACAACAAATGGCATCATTTCACTTACGAATAAGTAATAAGCAAATATTTCTAAACGAAATCTAAGCATTTTTTTTTGTATATGATTCGCTTTGTAAAGGTTCTTGCGTCCCCCCCCCTTTAACCACCATTTTGGCTATGACATTTTTTTATTTGAGAAACTAGCCTCCTTGTGAATAAACTGGAAATTATGTAAATTAACATTGCATGATATATAGAAGTGCAGTGAATAGTTGAGGATCAGATAGTGATAAGAGTCATGTTAAATCACTGAAATGAGTTAAATGGTTGGCGAAAATATAGGGCCTATACAATATTGGTGACGGAAAGTCTAGTGGTTGTTGGATAGGTGAAAGTTGACTCGGACCCAGATTATTCCTCCTGACTCGAATTAATTTCTGCTGATATTGATATAATTGTAATTTTTAACTATGATATATAATTCTGGACGCGAATTATTTACAGCTCCATATTCATTACAGTAGAAGTATTTGGATTATTCTAAGAATTAAATATAATTCTATCAAAAAATTATTCCAGACTGACTATTTATTGACTGATTGCATATTTAATTTCAAGGGATAAAATCCTAAGTAGCTAAGCTTTGGCATCATAGTTTCAAAAGACCATATTAGATTCGCTAGAATGCAACAGTCACCGAACCAGTAATATATACAAATAGGGGGGAGGAGTTGCTGGAAATTTAATAAGAGCCACTGTGCTATATTATATGACTCTAAATGGAATCAGGGTGCTTATGACTTACACCCCATTAATTTTATACCCAAACCTACGTCGTAGTAAATGGACTCATTCCATCAAACCCAAGTGCATGCGTAATAACGAACCTACTTAAGAGGGTAGCTCAACTTTATTTAGATTAATATTAGGAATGGTAGCATTGATGCCTAGGTGCACAGACCTTAAGAGGGTAGTATTCAGAATACTGTTTAGAGATATTAAGGGTCATTTTCGATACCAAACTGCGATTAATGTAATGAAAGAAATTATGATACATTTTATCGAAATTCCGGCACTTGACATTTTACCGAAAAATGTTTGAGTGATTTGTGTAACAGTTATCAATTAAATAGAAACAAGCCTGAAAAAAATTGAAAGATTAACATAACAATTAAATTCTGAAAGTAAGTCCAACGCACGCGTGAGCATATAAAGGTTGACTGAAAAGTAATACCTCCATGGCACCACTTCTTTATTTTCCACTCAAACTCACAGTTTTTATTCCAATTGAAAGCTCCTCGCAACTGATTTCTTTGTTCCATGATAATGTTGGTGTGCAGAGAATTAAAGAACATGACAACTTTGATGGAGATAAGGTTGAAATAAAGAGACGCCATTGCACTTCGCTACTTTAAGCTCTTTCAAAAGAAGAAAGATCACCTCATAGGACATACTTGTTTTGTTGATAACAAGACGAAATCTTCTGTTAATGCCTGTTTCCGACAACAACAACCTAAATTCTTTGATGACGGGTTCGTCACATGTTGGAGCAGTGCATGGTAATCGATTGGAATTGTTTTAAGAAGAGTGAATAGCGTATTATATTGAAGCTGTATGTAATTTGAGTATACGACAAGATTTGTGAAAATGTTTAACAAATAAAAAAAGATATGGCCTTAGAGGAAGTATGCGTTTTAACCAAGTTCGGTACTTCCCTTAAAATTTATCTATATAAATGACTCAAGAACTTGCGATCTCTTTTCAATAATCAATAGTTCTTGAACGACATATTATGGATATCCTCATTTTGAGCAAATTCCATTTTTGAGCAACCGTTGTGGAAGGAAGCATCCAGATAATAATAAACTAGTAAGACGAAAGGTATTTGAGATGCGAGTAAGTTAAAAATAGCTTCGATCAATTGAACGAATCAAACGCGGTGAAATTTACCGTACAATTTGGACCCCATCATCATTTATTGCGCTTACCTTCAAAGCGTTTTCATTTTATGCGTTCAATACCCATTTCCCTCAATGCATCGTTTGAGGCTACAATTTACTTCAAAGACGTCAGACATTCTCTTTGCTAATTCATGTCCCAAAAGAATCTAATAAATTCACTTAGTTTTATTTTTCTTATTCTTATTTTTCATGCGCGCTTCGGTTCAAGCAAAATTTAAATCGATTTGAAACCTCCATTTTTCCTTCCACCGCCGCATAAGAGGAGGAAAAAATGCACCATAAAAAACGTTTTCTTATGTTGCCAGAAGCGATGGAACGTTTTTGTGGAGAAAGGAAAAGTTAACATTTTCTAAAGCAAGAGGGGAGGGGTGAAAAAAAAGTACAAGAAAATCGAAATCGGCGAAATTTAAATAATGGTAAAAGGCTTAGTTGGACGAGGAAAAAATGGCTATTTCCGATGTCTAAATGTGATACGTCAGATGGAATATTTTCTCATTAAGATTATTGCAATAAAAGAACGTTTGAGCCATGTTTACATGAGTGAATTAATTCATTCGGTATACTTCAGTACGAAAGTAAGTTATGTCGAATGCAAATATCCGTCTTTCTAAAATATAATTAGAATTCTTCAGTCGTGCAGCTAAGAAAGGAATTTAATAAAGGAAATAAATGATGTCATGATATTTATCTTTATATTGGCTTATAAATATTTCCTGTCGGCCATGGTAGTATAGTATTTGAGTTGTAAAGTTATGGTCACAAGTTCACGGCTGGAGTTACTTTCATCCAGTCATTGGTTGGATTCCTGGCCTACTGACGCAAAATATATCCTTGTCCCTGGTCCTCCCGTTGGAGAGGTGTGAAGGTTTGGAGAGGAGGCTTCCAGCTCGGATGTTGCCCTCGTCATTTGACTGTGACTAAATAAGTCCGTCGCCTATAGCCTTATCTATTTATTTTTATCATGCAATATGTGGTTATTAAATAACAAGATTGATCCTGCTACAGAAGAATGCCCACAACACCAGCAAACGACAGCTGTTTAGCGTGAAGCTTTCGATTTCGAATGCAGTGCCTCTCGCTTCTGTAAACAAATCCGTATAGCCATAGCCTTCTTTCGCATTAAGGTTATGTTTTTGTTTCGCTGGAAAAAGGATAAGTGTAACAATAGAGTGACGAATTGTTGCAAAATTTCACGTGAAAAATTAAATAATAGGATTACAAAAGTATACAGTCAAGAAAAGGTACTTTTAAGTGTATGATCCTGAAGATTGCTATTATAAAGATTACTTATCCGAAATGAATCAATTGAGCTCGAATTTTTCGTTGAGCGTTAAACAAGGGTTTGAATCTTTGACACTTCGTAAATCCTTTTTATGTTCCCTCCTAATTCTCTTAACTCAGCACAGTAAGATACGAATGTCTCACACTGAGAATTCTTATAAAATTCGTCGCCACTTATAATTGCAATGCATTAAACTTATTCACAACGCATCAGTAATTCCAATTTAATTCAGATAAGTCACGTTTTATTTATTGGGAGAGATTTTTAATACAAAGAACATCACATTAAAGTCCCAAAGTGTTTAGTTGAAAGGGGGAAAGTCGCAGATACTGAGTGACAAATTAATTCTCACTGATATGCTTTAACATGTTTTAAAAATAAAATAAAAAATTTGAAGGGTGATCTGATTCCTTGGCAGTATACCATTTACAAAATCATGGAAGATCGTTCATCCTCATAAGCCAATCATTCATTTTCACATTAATGCGTACACTATTAAACAGGTCTTCATAAAATTCAGATAACCATGAAAAAAATTAATATATGAGAATAAAAGACTGAGTTAAAATCTCAGATATTGAACCTTGACTAGTGGTTATGATGTAAATTTTTTCTTACTTTATGAAAATAGTGAAATTAAAGACAACTTGAATGTTCGTGAAAAAATACGTTGAAGACACCATAGCAATGAAACCATACCTGGATGATATAAACATTGGCATGTGCGTCAATTAATTTTTCAGGAAATTGACGTTAAATGAAGGCAACGAAAGATCATTCTTTTTTCATATCAGGGAGAGTGACAAGCAAGGTCAGGGAAGATGATCCTCCATATTCTAACTAGGTTTTTTCTGACCTAATACATGTCGTGTAAGTTGTTAAGAATAGATTAATATGTAAATTTTTTATTTTTAATTGATTTTTACAAAAACAATAATTATATTTAGCACAAGATATATTTAATTTAAGAGTTTAATACTTCCTTATTTTTAATATTTATTTTAATAATTTGAATGTCATACTCGTGTCATAATTGTTTGTTTAATTTTTTATTGTTTCGTAATTGGCATTGTTTTGAAAGGAGAATCTTGTATGTCTTGAATGGGACAAGAACGGGGAATATTATTGTCTCCGAAGCAACGAAATGAAATTCGAATAATTCTATCGTCCACTACATGCTATTAACTTTAAAAGCTATTCAAATAAAGCAGTTTTATATAAAGAATACAGTGCATTGCTTTCTAACAAAACTAAACATAAGTTCATGTATTAAATATGAATTTCCTCTCTTACGCCATTACTTTACAGTTTTGCTTTATCTTATTTCAAAATGCATGTTCTTTTTATTGTACAGCGAGTTTCGATATGTACCTGGGGTTATTTTATTGGTTATTTTATTTAATATGGGCTTTCATTAATCCGAGCGACTTTCACTCCCAACTAATTCAGATTAATGAGGCTTTACTATACTTGCATATGCGGCATGTCTGGCTCCACTGTAACCGATTCTAAATCAACCAAAAGTAAATCAACTATGGTTAATGAAGAGGAAAATATAGTTAACATATCAATTAGTCAGGTACGCTTACGAAAAACATTCAAAAGTTTTCTGTTAGTTACTCTGCTAGTGTTGTTATACCCTCCCGATCGTAGAAAAGTAGCTTTTCACGTATACTGAAGAAGATTAAAAGCCTAATTTTCAATGCTGTTTTTCTATAAATATAAGTATTATGAAGGCTATTTATGTTTTAATTATTTTTTATTTATGCGGAATATTGTCAATTTGACTACACTTTGTAATTGTTTTTATGCTTAAGGAGCATTGTTTATTTGTGTTTATGTGTTTTTGTTGTTTCTTTCACCTAACGTTAATAATATGTGTTTAAATTTTTAATTTTCAAAATTAAATTTTAAACACATGAGGATTAAGTGTTCCTAAAATTAATAAGCCATTTCCCTTTTTTTCATGTAATTCATATCTCATCTAACGCAGTTCCAGTAATTAAGATTATTAGAAGAACGCTTCTGCGTGTGTAAGTCACGGAATGACGCACTTAAATCCAATTGAATATTTTTAAGCCTAATACTGGTGAGAAGTTATTACCAAAAGGCTTACAATTAATAAAACTATTTTTACTTTTGAATTTGAGAAAGTGAATTCTAACAGTAGCAGAATTAGTTCATGGTGCATTTCATTATTTAATTTTAAATTTAGAAATTTTAATCGAAATTCAAAGAATATTTAATTGAATTAATTCTATATATAGGTCTAGTTTGATTTAAAAAAAATTACCATTTTCGTAGTTTAAATAATTGATTTAGTTTCTTTCTAAGTAAAATGTGAATAATTTAGTTCCATCATGTTAATATTTAAAAGCTCGTTTTGTAAACTCATTCAAAATTTTAGATTTTAACTGGAAATTTCTAAATTATTTTGTATTTTTATTTTGATTTATTTTTTGTGATGTTTAAAATAAGTAAAATATTTAAACGATTTTATATTGTTTCCTTTTCTTTTCTTTTTTTTTTTTTTTTTGCTTTTTTTTGTTATATTATTTGCATTTTTCACTGTTATTTTACCTAAAATACTTCCGGATTTTAAAATAGCCTTTAATAAGACTTCTGAACAGTTAAAGTTGAACAGATTATTTAAATACGGCATGAATTAATTTACACTAAAATTAGAAATTAGAAAACAAGTTACAAGTGCCTTACACAATTAAAATTTACTTCCAAATTATCCATGGCATATATTTTTCCTTATTCTAGTCATAATTTTATAAATATTAGTACCGTCTATTTACATGAAAGATCCACTAGCTCGCAAAAATCACAGGTACATTTCCATTAGCCAGTCGCGAGTGATAAACAGCCAAGTATAGTATATTTTTCTTTTAGTTTATGAATCTAGAGTTCATGAAAGTAAAATTTCTAAATTATATGATCTTTTTTTTTCATCAAAATGAACTGCTTTATTTTTGAAAATGTTTATGATATTGGTTTGTTGAGTCATCGTCCGAACGAAAAATCTGATGTTGGTGAAATATGATCCCACTTAAAGGAATAACTCTAAAACGTGCGCTAGTGATAATAATATATTACTATAGATTATGCGGTTATAAAAAAAATGAAAAATGAATACTACTTTAATTTCCAAATTCATAAGAAAATATATGATTTTTACTAATTTCGAACTTATAAATAGAATCTGAATTTTCGAAAGAACTTTGAAAAATAAAAAGAAGGAAACGTCCTTTTGGTTTATGCACGGATCGACTTACATTCGGAAGTATACAGAAAACAACATGTAAGAAATGAAGAAAGTTGTAACGTTGATCTTTAACTGTATAACTAATAAAACTCTAAAGCAATATTCCCACAGTAAATGAAAGTTATAATAATCACTAATAATAATCCTCACGCAATCATTACACTTCTTGATGGCTTAGTAAAGTCAATACTCCCTCAGCCAGCCATGAATTATTTGCTTCAATTATTCAAATAAACATTTAGTTAGGTGAATTCTAACGCATTAATTAGAGTTAAAATATACATGTTTGGAGTAAGTTAGGAGAGTCGTGAATAATAGATTAAACTCTAATCCAGTTAGTTATAACCTAATATATGTAATGCAGGGACTGAGCATGTTAGTGTCATCACATCGAAATTAGCTGACTATGACTACTATACACAACACCCCTCAACTCGATAATGACAAGCATTCATGGAACTTAGACAAAGGTTTCAGTTCAATTTAATAACGAATCTCACGACCTAAAATGCCAATATATATACCACCAGGGGGAAAGACGACGCATTTAAAAGAGATTCAGAAATAATGTAAATAATTTGTTCACGAGGGCTTAACATTCTGGCTTCGCCTCTATACCACATTTGTGCTATTGCAAATGGATGAAGTTCAGTCGCAAATTAAACAGTCTAATAGTTAAAAAGTCAAATCTTTACCTTAATCTTATTTTCCCTTAAGAATACATAAAACTCAATACCCTCATGATGAAATAAAGGGAATATTAGTCCACGCATCCGTAAGATTATTATCAAAGTTCTAAAGGTGGATCCAAGTCAGGAACTAATCAAATTTTAACCCAATCTTTCGGAATATATTTTGACACAAACATCAAGTGCAAAATTGTACCCCAATCCCAGCGAAAAAAATCTAATTTTGTGGTGCAAATCTTATGATCTTCCTTTCACCCCCAATTAGTGCTACTGACGATAATGATTCCTTCAACCTCCTTACTTCTGATTTATTATATTTCATTATCTCAGTACTATATATTTCCCCATATAAGCAGATTTAAGTAATTCACGTGCCAAAATTTTCGAACCAAAATACGTCTTAGAAATATCCATAAGCTTAACTGAAGTAAAATAACGCGAGAGTCCGTTATAAGGTCTACGTGTAATGATATTTTCGAATTTATGAGGGTCAAAAAAAAGTGTATATAAATTTTTTATTTTTAACTATTTCACATAAAACATAAATTTATTTAATAAAATAATACCCTTATAGGGATTCAAAGTATTTTATATCCCACTTCTATATTTTGAATGCATAATCTATAGATTGTTTAAACTATTAAACTCAAATTTTCACTGTTATTTTAATACGTACAATAGCATATTGGTATGGCTTTTATTTACTTATTACTCTGCTTTTTTTTATTTCTCATATTTTTAATCTGATTTTGCGGATAAATCTATAATTCTATTACCTAGGAATTACAAATGTCGATAATTGGTGCCATAAAACTGACTTAAAACCGAATTTCAAACCAAGCTAGTGACTAATTTAATATATATATATATATATATATATATATATATATCTGTGTTTGTGTGTGTGTTTGTGTGTGTGTCTAATTGTTATTGAGAAAGAGTGAAGGGTTGATTTTATGTTTTAAGGTCCAAATTTTTATTTTCTGTTCCTAATAATCGCTTAAAATGTAACAACAATTCTTTAAAAAAAACCATATTAAAATAAAATGGCAGATGAAATACAAAATGAATGTCAGGAATACAGTTTACAAAAACCATTACGTAAAAATGGAAACAAATTTCAGCGAAATTCAAGCCTACCAAGACAAACAAATTTAAAACGGAATTAAATAAGAAGAAACGATTATTTAGAAGCACTAGACAATCTATTAAAATCTGACGGACAGTGTATGGGACAGAACAGGATGGACCCCTGGGAGCACTCTGACCAAAAAAAAATCTTTAAAGCGAGTATTTTCTTATAATAATTTTCCCGGAAGAACTTTTCTTTAATTTACAGTACTGACTATAAAAATTGCAACCCATGAAGGAATGATCTGACGAAAGTTAAAATCTCAAGAAAAGAAGAGTGTAGGATATGAAAATGATCAGTATTTTTTGTTTTGATTTATATTAACGTCACACTAGAAGGAACACGAGGTCTATTGGTGATGGACCTCGTAATTTTGCACCTCGGTCAAGTGACGAGGACGACATCTGAGCTGGCACCCCCTTTCCTAACTTCCACACCACGCCAACGTGAGAGCATTGGGCCCCAATAGATTTAACCTGTATCATCCTCGACTACACGGTGGATTTTTTGTGGCATCAAGGCTCGAACCCACGACTTGAAGAAAACCGTCGATCACGAGTTCGATGCCTTAATCACGACCTCTGCACAAGTTCGGAATGTGCGTAAACTCATTAAAAATCGATTTTTATCATTTAAAAATTATCCTAAAATGAGTAAACTTTTGTATTTCAGTTAAAAGTATATTGACGCTTGATTATAAAGCACAATTGATAATCCGGCAATGTCATTGTCACGAAAATACCGGATTAAAGAGAACTTACTGAACATATTTTTTGTCTGTTGTCAAGATATGTTATTTATTTACATTTACGATCGCTTCTGTGATTAATTTTCGTTAAAATATATCTTATCCCCTAGTAATGAAAACTAATACCGGCAAAGGAAATTTAAAGAAAATTATACCAAACAGAAAATTAAAAGAAAAGAAAGAAAAATACTTGCAATCAAAATCAAAAGAATTATTAATACATTTATATATAATACCAAAATTTGATTTTCTTTCATTTAAAACATCGTTGTTCTCAAACATTTACTTATTACAACTAATTCAATTAAATTACTCAATCTATTAAAACAAATAAAAAATGCTTTTCAAAACTAACCGCAAGAAGTCAAAGATCTTAAGCATCTTGAAAGGCAAAACTAAACATTTTTAGAAGTGTTATTTATGAGCACTAAATTTTAACTCTCTGAAAAAATGAAAGGCATATGATTCAATCATAAAGCTCGTTTAGCAGACTGTTATGTTTTTTATGTGAAATAATACATTATGCTCCCTGATGTCTATCTCGGATTTTTTATAGAGGCGTAAGGTAATTACCGTGCAACTAATACCACTGCTAATCATTATGGCTGGCTATCGCCTTATCATTAATGCATAATTACTATTTTTTTTTTCGTTTATACTGCTCAATTTTAATTTGGATTGACTGATAATGGGAATATTAGGTAATTTTTATAAAATATGAAAAAGTTAACATGTTTAAAAGATTATTTTAGTAGATAGATTTTAATATAATAAATTTACATTATTTTGTGTTTGGCTTAGATTTTAATATTTAAAATTTTACTTGAATTAATTTTCCTTTCGAGAGACTGCTATGTGTCAGTTTCTCCCCTCAAAATAACACTTATTAAGACTTTTCGTTTTGTTTTGAGGATTTCATCTTCTTTCATTCGATAGGTCTTAACGAGGTATATTAATTTTTAAAGAAATGGAATGTTCATTTGTTATTAATTAATGATGCTTCTCTCAGAATAGAGAATAAGGAAATTAACAATAATTTATTCTTTCGAAATGAATGTAAAATAACCTAACTAATGTTTTCTCCGTTTTCTTTACACAACTAAAAGTTATGGATATTAGAGTGTTGTTAACAATTTTAAAAAACATTTTTGGTAACAACAATTGCACAAATTAGTCATTTTTTTGTTTCCTATTATTTTTCAAATTGCGTTGTATTTTTGAGATCAAGCATAATCTTCAATTATTGCTTCCCATCGGGAGTGATACCTCCCACTGGTAGGGTGTTGAAGAGATATAAAAGAGTATATGTTGTTCACGGCAAATTTAGAGACCATTGAAAATAAACGACCGTTTCCATGGGAAATACTCCCTCGCTATAAGGCTTGATTAATATTATGGGCATGATGATTACCTGCCCCACCCCCCCTCTAAAGCATTGTTAAAGTGATGGTCCCTTTCATCCATACAGTCAAGAGTCACAGGTGTTTAAGACGAACCCAAATTCAAAAAAGTATTGGAGAAGAAACTCAACAAGAGTGTAGGTGGTAAGAGTGAAAACAATTAAAGTATATCAAGCGTGCGCAGAACTAGAAAATGAATGAGAGACCATCGCCATCCACTCGGTCTGTTCTGCAAAAGTGACGGGAAAAGGGGGAAAAGAGGCAAATGACCCCCGGGTGTTTATCGGAATTCTGCTCTATGATAAGGGTGAATATCCCTTCATTGTTAATACTGTTAAAGATGTTTTAACATTTATTAACAAACATCTTTGAATTTAATTAATTATTTAAAAACTGTGTCACAATTTCGAGGTGGTAAATAATTCCCATAATATTAAAAATAATCAAACGCATGTTTCAGCAAATAATCTAAATGTCTTTTAAACAAGATCAGTCCATAACAAATATATGTATTGGTACCCTACAACTTTGTTTTCCAACGCCATTTTGACTAGCACACCAGTATGGTAATTCCTTTTAATAAAGTCATTTTAAAAATATAGCCTTGTTTTTCACATACAATACATTATACTTCGCCTGATAGGGGTGACATAAAATCACTATATGAAAAATTGGGCTGTGACTCAAAAAAGTTGAAAAACTATAGTCTATATTGTTGATTTCAAGAACGGGGCCGGGGTATTTTATTCTGTATTTTATTTATTTATTTTTTTTCTGAAAAAAAGAAATCAGCAATTTTTTTCCAGGCCGGATAATAGGCTCAAAATGGTTTAGAATCTATGATATAAATTATGTATGCACAGTGTATTCTCTTGTATCCACAAAGATAAGAACATTCGGCCCGTTTTTGGAAAACGCCTTCAGCGCAAACATATCAAAGAAATTAATGTAGTCTGGCTTTAACGAAAAATGGAGATATCACTCATTTCTGCTATACATTTATTCTTCCATTATTTTAATTTATGGTTGTTTATATTTTAGATATCACTGACTTAAAACATTTCAATCAAGATATTGATGAAACTGAATAAAAAAAATGAGCAAACTTTTCTGATTCTGGTACAGATTATTTACGATTTTAATGAGCCAGAACAAACTTGGATTTTGGAATGATTAAATTAAAAAGTTACAAATAGCAAAGGGCTAGAAACACATAATGAAATTTGATCAATTAAATGAACTTATTGAAGAATTTAAAGAAAAAAAAAACAGAATTGGGTGTCCATCCCAATGTTTTTCTGAAAAATGATTGTTTTTTTATTAATGACAAAAACAAACAGGAAACTATGGATTTTCCAAGCGATGAAACTGAAACATCAATATTAGCACAACTCCGAATTTGGAACTTATTAGTTGATACTCCCTTTAGAGCGAAAGAATGTTGAAGAGGGAAGTGCATAATTTTATTTCAATTAAATGTTGAAATATGTCCTCTTTCATATTTAAACCTAGTTATTATTTTATACACAGCCACTTTTTGTATTGTTCATAAATAATCAGTGGATTACTCCGTAAGAAGTCACCATTTTATTATTTTTCAAAATCCCGCTCTTGCCAATCCTCCATCAGCGCCACAACATTAAATTATTTCCATTTCGCACGCGCAAATTTCGCCAAGTAAACTTAATTGGTAGCAATGTACAGAATACATATAAAAAAAAGTAATCCGTTTGGCGTCGGTCATGTCATTTTTGGCGATAAAGTCGCTAAAAATGACATAATTGATGGAAAAGAAAAGATTAAAGGATGAAAATCACATTTTGGATAAGAATTCCGTAAAATCCGTTCTTAGTGAGCGTCTACATCGCAAGATGAGTAACTATACTAAATTTCAAGTCAATTGGTTGTATAGTTTTAGAAATATCGTGATGAGTCAGTCAGTGGTATTTTGCTTATATATATATAGATATATATATATATATTATTTGGAATAATGAAGATTGCTAGGCGTTGAATTGACCAGAGCCTCAAGTAGAATCAAACAGAGTACTAGATCAGAGTATTATCGAATAGCCAAAGTGCATCACCATATACAATACCATCAAACTGCAGACCACTTCCAATTATGAAAGGCACAGCATCAATAACCAATTAAGCACCTCCTGTACTGTCAGGTAATCGGAATAAGCATGAAATAACTATTGCGCATTGTTATAGCAATACTATTTGAAGCTACGTATGTTGGCACTCGAATTCGAATTTATTCTCAAGGAAATGACTGATTTATTAAGCGAAATCTAGATTCTTTTGCTAAACTTAATTGAAATCAAAAATTAACTTGAATTCATTTTCCTTTTCTTCAAGATTTGTATATATAGAAAGTAAAACCTAGTTCATTCGGATTATGATCAGAGCCGGTAGATATCGAAAATCTAAATTTTCTGGAGAATGGAGGAAAGCTAAATAAAAAATGCAACAGACTTGCATCAAATCTCTTTATGTTGAACGAATAGAGTATGAATCATTTTACAGCAGATCAAGACGCCTGCTTCATGAATAATGGAAGTGGGCTTAAAGTTGTTTTTATTGCATTTTTATCTAGGCAACAAAGCCTCATTTACCCATTGATGATAAGAAGCGTAACTAAGTTTTGTTGACTTTGTTCTGAATATTTGTAAAATACCATTTGAACTCCCCTTTCTTTCTTTCAAAAATTTATAGCTTTTAGAAAATTAGTTCATGAAAAGGAATAATGAAATATTTATTTTGGTAAAATTGGAATATTCACGCATTTACCTTCTTTACTGAGGTTCAAATACTTGTTCTTAAGCAAAAAAAAAATTATTTTATCTGAAAAAACAAATAAAATAGCTTCTCTTATAATAGATACAAAAATAAATATCAACCTCTGTCAAATAAAACAGTAAAACACAATATTAAATTGTTTTCGAAATGAATATACTATGACAAAATAGAAACAACCTATTTAAATAATACAATTAACGTGAAATTATTTTGAGTCCTCAATAAAGTAATGAAAATGACTCCTCGGTCTCTTTCCACAAACCTAAGTTAGAGCTCAAAATGCATTTTTATTGGTTTAAAATATTGAAGATGACATTATTCTACGTTTTATATGATTACATTATGTTACAATTTTTTGATATAATCAAACCTAAAACTTCACCAGTCATTAAACTGGTGATACCAATATTTCAGTTGTATCCCCAGCACGCAGATAAGATTTACTCCGGAAAAATACAGCAACCATAAATTATTAATTAGTTTCATAACTCTGCTTATGTAATATTTAGAAACTATAAATTTCCGTTCCAAAAATCACTTTAAATTTTTAAATAAATAAAACTTTGTAACATCCTGGCTTCGCTACTTAGATTCTGAGCCATCGAAATTCAATAAATAATCTATCAAGAAATAGACCAATAAGAAAGATTAACTGTTAAATCATCATTTATTAAAACGATCCCAAATTCAATAATTATAGTGATTTTGGAGTTGCTATAAAATCGCGATTGCGACTATGTACATGGCTGGCGATTATGTACATCAGGTCTTAAGAATAGCAAATAAAAATTAAGTTTCTACATAGATTAATTTTAGTTCTAACTTATTTTACGATACCCATAGATAATAATTAAAGCTTTACGATACAGTAGATTCCTTCAGATCAGTATTTCCTTCAATCTACGGCATCCTGGAATCAAACAAACCTACATTAATAGATGTAATTAACAACATTATGTATATAAATATCAATGAATATGTGGAGTAAGTTTTATACAGATAAGTTGGTAATTTATTAGTAATAATTAAACCTTGTCGTTAACCCCTCGTAATGTCTTAAAAAATTAATGAGAGGCATGGAATTATTGTCCAAAGTACAAAGACCGGTATTTTCCATTGCATTTAATTAACGGCTTACTATGTCCTTTCTATGACTATTAATTTTGAGCTGAGAGATGGATTTATAGAATAACTGGCTTAAACCAGTGTTTTTTAAGATAACTCTGATAGGAAAAAAAAAATAGTACAGTGCAACTAGGGGGACTTGAAGACTGAATCCAAGAACTGTGCTTATGATTGCTTACTAACGTCGCACTGAGAAGCAACACGAGGATTATTGGCAACGGTTATCTGATGACAATTTATTATATAACTTCGGTCGCAACTGATGACACCTAAGCTGGCACCTCCCTCGCCAAACTTCTCCAGGGCACCAACTGGAGAACTTGGGACTTCGACCAGATTTAATGAGCATCAGCCCTACTACACATTGGATCTTTAGTGGTATAAGGGCTTTAACCCATGAGTTGACGAAAACTACATCGGCCGTAAATCTTCGAACATGACCACTAGGTTGTCGAGGCTACAAATCTAAAGCTGAAATCGTATCCTTATTAATGATATTTCACGAGCACTGTTCTCGATTTGTCTGACTGCGAGTCGAGACAGGACATTCAGTTCTTGGAGTATTTTTATCAGATCCTTCAATCACAAAACTTTTAACTTATTCCAATATTATAAATTTAAATAGGAATAAGTCTTCTTAACAGAAATCTCACATGCACCTATGCCCTCTGTGTGAAAATAAGGTAATTTTTTTATTTGCTCAGAAATATTAAATAATTTTTATACTTTTTTCAATTGTGAATTTTCTATAATTAAATTTCCAAGCTTTAATTTAACGAATCTCAGAACAAACTAAAAATAACTAATTTTCAAAAAAAAATTCATTTTAAAATTGTGAAGTGGCTTTTGGATCAACCTGAGTATACAAATTTTAAAAGGTATATATAATTGTATATTTATCGAATACCGGCGTCTTTGCCATAAATCTTTTCTCGTTATTAAATAACAAATAAAAGTTTTCTCCAAAGATAGATTTTAGGATGATTCTATGATCACAGATCATTGTTTTAAATGAAATTTCGCCTTAAATATTACAGTTTTGATCTGAAAGAAATGCCTTGAATTAAAGCTTGTTGGAATAACTCAATCACTTCTTTTAAACTTTCACCAAAGAAATCATTCCAATTAAAAGTATAAGTTTCGTTAATCCTCTTAAAATTCTTACGGTATATTTTTGTGAATGAGCCGAGATTTATTGAAAGGGCTTCCTACCTTTAATTAATTCCTCGACCAATACACGGATCCGCATACTTGCAAAAAAGTAGGTTCTTTTTCGTTAGCCTAGAGCAAGTGATAAATCGCCAAAAACGGCATGTTTTTATCTTTTAAATTTATACAAAATTCATCTAAGTTAATAACTCAAATTTTGTTTAGAGATATAGCATGCAAAAGAAGATGATTTCATACGGGAAAATATTGAACGCAAACGAACGCATGACGTTTAATAGGGTGGTGGTATAGAAAACAGCCGTTTATGCGCTAAGTTATATAACAAAGCAGTCAGTCATAAATGAATATTGTATCTTCATAGAGGTGGTACGCACTACACTAAATTTAATTCTGACTAATATGCGAATTTATTCGTTCGCAAAAAATGTTCGTTTTCCAATAGCCTTACGATATCACTAAATCATCAAATATATTTCCTTTTCATATATATTGTTTATATAAGTTATATTTACAAGGAAAATTATTCCGAGTGAAATGATTATATTTTTTATCAAAATAAATTATTTTATTTTTGGAAGTGTGTATATTACTTAGTTGATTCAACACCAAAACGAAAAATTTGATGTAAATAAAATATACAAGTAGCTAAAGGAAAACCACCAAAAAGTACACAAGAAATGGTAATAGAAATCGTAGAATATGCTCATAATAAAATAAAATAAGTATATTCTTTAATCTTTTATCTTACACTTTGGGTTTTAGGGTTCAAATTCACTTTCACCCATAAGAAAATTTGGATTCTTATCATTATCACTTTCAATGCTTTCCTTACTAGACTTTATGACCTGTTTACTCACAAGATCGTCTTTTAGGTCATCTATGCAGTTACCAATGAAGCACTTTCAATAAACTTGAATTACCCTTTTTTATATGAGTTTTATTTTTGGAAAATTTTTGGGAAAAAAACTCATTTTCGGTAATTACACAAATTGGTTTATATTTAGAAATGTATAGTATTTATTTGTTTCTCATATTTTGCATGAAGAGCTTCAGTACTTTTAATTTCGTACATTGATAATACCAGATAGACAATAGAGTTCAATAAAACTACAAATGATGAACGAGTTCCAAACTATTTCGGAGCGGTAAAATGCAGATAATATGAGATTCATTTTTCATTCGCTCCCCATTGCGGAAACACTAACATCTTTTTCCATCATGGCGACGAACCAAAAGTTATTGAAGAATTTTTTACATTATTGGAGTCACAAAATGTTACAAACATTTATAGAATTCAAAACCATAAAAAAATGTTTCATGCAAAGTTTTGCAAAGAACAGACTTAGCTACCCATTTATAATTATTATTAAATTACTCAATTAAGTATAAGAATTAAAGTAAACGATGAAATATTGAGAAATGGACAATAGTAAACTTTTCCGATATTAAAAATAAAGTAAACAATGCATTATTAAATTGAATACATTTAAGCATAATGTAATTAAAATTACAGCAAACGATAAATCATTAAATTAAGTATTATATCAGCTACATGTAATTAAAATTAAAGCAAACGATAAATTATGAAAATGAATATATTTAAGTTAAATGTTATTAAAATTAAACAAATGATACATTATTAAATTGTATATTATATCCGCTACACATAATTAAAATTGAAGCAAATGATAAATTATTAAATGAAATATATTTAAGCTAAATGTAACTAAAATTGAAGCAAACGATAAAAAACCGAAAAGTGATGTGGTACGCCAAATAAATCCACCTAAAACAATTGCCTCTTGGATTGCAAATAAATAATAGCAAGCATCAATAATCATTTTCATAACAATAATATAAAAGCAATTACACTGAAATGATATTTTTACTGAGACGATAGCGAAGTACTACCGTCTGATCAAAAATACAACTAAGGAAGCCATCGCGTATTTCCGAATATAAACCGATCAGTAAATAACCTGAAAGCGCGTTTTATTCATTTATTTATACAAGGCTATTTAAATTTCAAACGCAACCCTATATTAAAAAAAGAAACCCCTGTAAGAATAAACTTAATTCCCAAATGTCACAGAAAAATTTCTTGTTCTACATTCAATTTGAAGAGGTTGTTAGAGCTTTTAAAATTTGCTGCATCAGTAACTTTATGGATGGCAGCAAGGACGATTTATGTGAATGAAGATACATTCTGGTGCAGAAAGCAATCAAAGAGGTGTGGTATGCATCCAGACATTCCAAACAGAGAAAGTCAATTAGATGAATTATTCTTATGTTTGGTGAGGAATTTTTTTTAAAAATATTTATATAACTGTTTTTACATAAAGGCTACATTCAAATCACTCAAAAAATGTAAGTTAAAAGATTAAAATAATATTCCTCTTCCATTGTTATTTTTATGTGTGCATCACCTATGGTATTCTATTATTATTTCTAGTGTTCGTTTTGATGCATCTTCGTTTTCAGGGTCACATTTTGCCAACATGAAATATTTCATTTTGGTGATGACTCAGCAAACCAATAATATAAATATTTTAAAAAGTAAAGCAACTCTGACTTATATATAAGAATTCCATTTATTTATCATCATTTTCTTCATAAAAAGATATATGAACTAAAAAAGGTAAAAAAGTGCATTTAGCGATGTATCACTTGCGTGAGGTATTTATGTTTCTTGTGGACTAGGGTATCCATATACAAACCTATCCCCGTAATTTAGCATAGAAAAGTTCCAAATTTCATAAGTTGATTGATTCACGGAAATATGCGATAAGAACAAGCATCAATAATTCCTTGCATGAAAAAATAATGAAACAAACTGCTTTAAAAAATAAAGTAACATGAAATAATATCATTCACCTATCAATTAAAAACAAAATAAGCTATAGAAAAACATAAAATAGGGTGAAGATTCAGTGTATATTTTCACTCCAGATTCTCAGCAAATTTCGCGTCGACATTCATAAATAAGAAATTGTGTAAAATATGAGTTTTGAACAAATCATCAATGATTTTTTAATGGACAGCCACGGAATGTTTTGGAATCACAAAATGAGTACGACCTTCTTTTTCAGATAATATTTAAAATATCAACATCAGTTTAAAGTGTATTTCTACAAAGGGCATAGTCTACTGGTGTTGATAAGGTTTTATAAATATAAATATAATGAGTGAGAGAGTGCAAGTTGAGGTTTATGGCTCAACAACCTTATCAAACCAAGCTATGTAAATAAAAACGTGTATCTGTTATCTAGATATTAGAATGATTGATTGGTTCAATTAACGTCGCACTAGATGCAATACGAGGGCTATTGAAGACGGTGTAAATTTGAACATCGGTCAAGTGAAGAGGACGACACCCTGAGCAGGCACCTCTCTCTTCAAACTTCCCCTCCATGTCAAACGGAAGACCTTGAGCCTCGGCAGATTTAACGCGCATCAACCCTGGCTACAGGCGAGGCTTATGTAACATCAAGACTCGAACCCACAACTAGACAAAAACCGCCAACCGCGAGTCCGCGACCATGCCTCGCCCAAATCTAGACATCGGGAAAAAAACAGCAAAATGTAAAAAAAAAAATGGTAGACAAGGGGATCGAAAATAGAGATGAAACACTTGAGTACCCCGGTGCCTATCACTCGTGTTTACCAAAGACATCAAAAGGAAAGGATCATCCTGTGATAGGAAAATATCACTAGAGTACCTCGAAGTCAAGTTTTCCGTACTTACCTAAAGAAGGTAAACTCTTGAGGGGAAATATAAAAATAAACATGTCTGCCTTTAAAAATCGTTTTTTAGCAATTTATTAAATACAAGCGAATGTTTAAAAAAATGCAACATCTATTTACCAAACATAAAATTTTTAAATTCAGAGACTATGAAAATGAAGAAAAAGAAACTGAAATGAATATACAGAAAATTCACTTCGTCTATCCGTAAAAAACTGTTATTTAAAAACATTACAACAATTATTTAAAATGTTATAAAATCTTGAACCATTGTCTAAGACTGTATACTTTTATTTTAGACGTATCATCATCCTTTTAATGCAAACAGTTTTTCTTCCTTCTGAATTTCGAAAGGGAAAAAAAGTGTGAAAGTTTTTCTTTGTTCTTAAGAAGAAGATTATGAGATTTTCTCGGATATCTTTTTTAAAATTTTGAACTCTTTTCTATTAAGATTTTGAATGTTATTGGTTCGAATTTTTTTGGGGGGAATAAATTGTTTTCAAAATTTTAAGCTTCAAAAGGGAAATTGTGGATTCATTAAGAATAATGGATTCATAGGGATTGAAGTGGAGTTTTATATTATTATACACTATTAACTTACTTTGAAATGTTCTATGCTTGAAGTTTTTTTTTACACTTGATAAATATAAGCAGTTGGTATCTAGTTAAATGAGAGCTTTTTTGTTTGGCTAATACATTCTTGAGGGTATCAACCTGAATTTAAATTAATAAACTATACAAAAACCTTTTATTTTCGTTTGATTATAAGTGTGCAACTTTAAAATAAAAGAGCTAATTAAATTAAATGCATAATTGAAATTAAAGTTATCATTAAAATGACTTTATTTAAATCTGTTAATTTTTTTTTCGGATTTTATAAGTTTTTAGTAAAAGTAATAACATTTAGTATCATCAAACTGTTGGATTAAATTAAAACTCCTTTATATAACGTAAAATAATATCTGAACAAATTAAATTTATAAATTTAATTCAAAGTTATTAGTAAAATCAAATTATTTAAATCTGTTAATTTTAATAATTTTTCCGCTTAAAATTCCACAGTATAAGTAAATAGACTACAACATTGATTTTGATGAGTGAATAAAAATCATTTGTTGCAAAAAAAATGTTTCAATAAATTAAATATGTAAATATAAGTAGAATAATTAAAATCAATTATTTTTACTCTGTTAACTTTAATTAATTTTTAAGAACTTGGAGCTCTTTCGTATAAGTAATAAAAAAATAATAGCTACAATTTTCATGATTAGATTAAAAATCTACACGACATGAAAAAATTACTGGAAAAATTAAATCAATACATTTAAATCAGTTATTAGCACAATTAAATTATTTAAGTGTATTAATATTAATAATTTTTTTTAAAAAAAATAAAGCAATATAAGTAATAAATTATTAATTGGGTATTAATAGTATAAAAGAAACAAAGTATTTACTATCACTTGCAAGGTTAAATAAAAATCCTTTGTTACGCATAACATTGATAGAACAAATTAAACCAATCATTTTAAATCAAAAATATTATTAAAATATATTAATTTAAATATTTAATTATCTGTTAATTGAAATATTTTTAATGATTTTTCATGATTTCTCATCATCTCGTATTATAAAAAAAATAATTTGTAATATTTAATAGTACATCTTTTCACAAATAATAAATATTATATATATATATATATATATATATATATATATATATATATATTTAAC
>BMAW01096858.1:0-82079 GCA_019974015.1 Nephila pilipes | reverse complement strand
TGAGTGTGTGTGTGTGTATAAATTTGCAGAGCACTATAAACATAGTATTATATTCACTGAAATTAATCATAGTTTCAATCATTAAGTTTTATGAAATGTAACATTTCACGTAGAGTAAAATGTAATTTTAAGATTCTTATTTCCCATAACTTTTATACAAATATTTCCCATACTCAAAATTTGAGAGTGATCATTAGAAAAAAAATACTTTCACTGAATAGTAAATAATATCGTTTAATAATGTGGGAAATGTCATCACTACGGATTAAATGTATTTGGAGGAAAGTGTAGATTTTGAAATAAACTCATTTGTGCAGATAATTTCCTCTCTGACGAGGTGCCAGATTTTATAATTTTAATTTTCAGTTTTCGAATGCTTTATCTATCGAATTTTCGTAAATAATACATTTACAGAATCAACTTTCTAACAGCAAAGTAAAAATATATATATATGAAGCATTTTGATGCCTTAGTTATTTTATATAAAACGTTTGCAGTAACTGTTACACTAACTTAATTGTATTACATAATTGGAGGAAAATAATTCCAAATACCATTTCTTATCCTGGGGTTCGTAACAAGTGATACGCTGCACTTCCTAACAAAAAACTTTTGTGAGTGTGTATGATTGCGCTGATGAATGTAAATGGATAATAAAAAAGAAAACTTGTAATAGGTTCTCAAGCGCATTTTCCCTTATGGGACTACTTTACTACAATATTGGATAAGAGAAACTCTCCTAGCGATATAGCAGTGACTTACGTAAGTTATGAATTACTATGTATATTAGAAGAGTTGTGAATTAGATAGAGAGATTAGGACATAATAGAGAAAGATTGGAGATAATAGAGAGCTTATAAACTGTAGATACTAGAGAAATTAAATATAGGAGACGATAGTAATAGTAAGATTATTTAGTGAGGTTTACAGGATCATGATATTGAATGAAGAAACTGTGAGGCAAGAAATTCTAAACGTGTATACTTGGCTCGGATCCTATCACTAGTAGTCTTCTTGAATCGAATCCAATAGATTCGAGTCTAGTGTTTGGAATTATTTGTTATGGACGGGGTTACGTGAACGATCCACATTATTGTTTTATTCTGATACCACTTATAGACATTCCGATTCCATTGGTTAGATATTTTTGGAATTGGTCATTAGTGAATGATTATTTCTAATGTGCATAAAGTCGCAAGTTCGTTAGAAGTTGTTCATTGTTCGTTTGAGTGGTCATCTGTTAACGACAAATAAATATTTGTTTGAATTTGCGTAGTTTAGAGTTCTAACGTATTTTCAAACTTTCTTGTAGCGAAATGTGTACAGCTTTTCTTTAATCTTAAAATTTGGCACAGTATGCTCCATGAGAATTCAGTGTCAAGTACGATACAACCAACCAGTCTAATGTTGAAATACTCAAATTCAGATGAACGTTTAATGCGCAAAATTACTTTCATATCAATATACTTGATGTATATATTTATTTACAGGAAAAATATAAATTAGCATATTTAATCTATTTAACTAGATCATTTTATTCACAAATATTAAGATCTTTATCCCGACTATTTTAATTTAAATCCATTGGACTTTAGGAGGAAAAAAACAAATCTAAATATGCTCTGCCAAACATTTATCTTGATATAAGCCTCATAAAAAGAATAAAGATAAGACATGTCTGCTGATCCATCAGGCCGACACTCAGGACCACTACGTTCCATACATCGTTCACGTAGTGTTACACGAATCTGACATCTAGGTGGTTACGAATGTTACGGCTACAATGGGAAGGGGCATCATTGTGCGGTAACCCCATTGTCTGTTGCATCGATTCAAACACCTGTTCGTCACTCAGAAGTAGTAGCAACACTTTGAAAAACAGACCAAGCAGTTACACGAAAAGGCAGCAGGTAGTCTCTGACGATTTTATCCTCCGCAACGACAACCCAAGCATTTATCGAAAGCCGCCTCTGCGGAGCAAGACATCCTGTTGCATGAGGGTTCCACATCGCCTAGAAATAGGCGTTATGTGTGTAGCTTATCCCATCCCAAGCAACGGTTGCCACATCGATGATCAACACATAAGTAAGGAGGCGGAGATCTGTGGCCCAGTTATCAAGATATAATAGTGCAATAACAATGAGAGTAATTAATCACTCAGTTGAAGTGTCTGACATGCTGCACGGGATGCGGATACATCGGCTTTCTCTGAGCAACCTCCAGACGTTTGAACGGGTAAACCTGATTTTGTGTGCAAGACTTAGCGTACTCAAACGGAATATCTATTGTACCTGAAATAGAATATTCTTTTCGATATCCGAAGTCCGTGCAATTTATTCCCGATTATGACATTTCTTTCAGAGGAAATTGTTTCAGATAATATCCAGTGCAGACTTGGGAAGAAATTGTGATTGGGAGTATGCTTTGCTTTATCGGATATCGGTCCTCGTACGAGCTCTGTGTAGCTGGCCCATAACTATCTGCAGCTATGTAAGCCAAATATATAACAGTAAACTCCGCATTCTGCATCCTAGTGCGGAATAACGATTCGCAGCGAAAACGTTTGGAACTTCCGCGCAATGCCATTTGCCGCATAAGAAATGCATTTCAAACCCTGATATATATATATATATAAGAAGATAAATTATATTTAAGTGAATATTTTACTCACACGCGCTAGCGCGTATCTATGTGTGTGTGTGTGTGCATAAGGATTTCACTTAAAAATAATTTATCTTTCTAATTATTTTCTTTCTCTAACTCACAGTAAAGAATGCATTCTTATTTTCTAACACAATTCCAAATTAACCTTTAATTTACGAGATCACGTTATCGTAAAATCCGCTCAATCAAATTTCTCATGGTAGTAAATCTTTAGGAATAATCCCTAGTTGGCTCTGCGGCTCCAGTAGAAATACCTCAGAAACACTTCATCTAACTCTAAGTGAGTACCCCATGGTATAAAAAATGCCCTCCATATAAATTCGAAACATATTTAAATTCTCCCTCTTTCGATTCGGTCATAATGGCCGAAGTCGCACTGCTCATCTCCTCAAAATATCTATACTGTAACTAATGCGATCTGATGAGGTCATCATCTGTTTGTAAAATTAATTGTCATCCTCTCATCAAAATGAATAAATAGACTTGATACGGAAATGATGTTCTTTCTATTCATATATTAAATAATTCTTTGAATATATATATATATATTTGGTTCTGTCCCCATTACAGAAACTTTCTTATTGATTTATTAATAAATTAGATTTCAAAATGTTCAAATACAACATATTTCATATTCCTCCATATGGGGAAAGACACTTAAGTGCTAAAAGTCAGAGGATAGCAAAATGCAAATATTCGAGATGGCAGTAACATCGCGTAAGAAACATATAAATGTGTAGTGAATTGTCAAAACTTTCATTTCTATTCAAATAATACATATGAAAAGTTTTATGAAGTGATTATGACCTCATGACAGGACTTAATAGGCTTTGAACGTGGTATGTTAATCGGAGCCAGATACATGTGGCTTTCCATTCCGGAAATTGTAAGGGAATTCAACATTCCTCGACACATAATGTCGAGAGTGTGTCGAGAATATATAATTTCCATGCCTTACCTATCATCATGAACACCGCGAAGGTCGACTATGTCTACGTATAGACCGAGATAACAACTTCTGTGTAGAATAGTCAGAGTTATGAGACAAGCAACCTACATCAAATTACATGAACAAACGTGTTTGGGAGTGCAGCGTAATATTGAGTTGATATAATATGTTGATATAAGACCGACTCTAGTCCTTTACTGATTACATGTCATCAATTGCAGCGCTTCTGTTTGTCTCTTGAGCAACATCCCTATATAGTTAGAAAAACGTTGGTCAGGTAAGTTATGATTATATTTGATAAGAGCTGATGATAGATATCGAGTGTGATGTAGAGGATTGAACCAAGTTGTCAACAAGCCATTGTGCATGCCAGTGATGGTTCCATAAGGGAAATAGTTATGTTCAGCAACTTGGAAACCACACTTTTTAAGATGATAATGCTCTATATATACAAAATGACATGATCGAAAGTTTGTGAACAAAATAGTGAACCAGTAACGATTTCATAATTATACAAAATTATTATTTCGTGGCAGCGCGGTTGAAACTTTTTTACAGACTTCTGACAACTTGTTGAGTCAATGTCGCATCGAGTTACTCCAGTTCACAGAGAAAAATGATATTAAGAAGTATTCTATCACTTTTGGCTTTCTATTATATATTTTGATAAATTGCACATATATTTACCCTTTACACGTGTTTTAAAAGCTTTGTGAACATAAAAATGAACAACAAACTTTAAATTAAAAAATAACTAATTATATGATATCTTATTTATTCTAAGCAAAATTCTTTTTGAAAAAGAATATGATCTCACTGACGTAAACGCTACTACTTCCGGTAATCAGCAAGAATCAGTAATTTAAAGTTCCTATATCAATTGAAATAGTAAGATTTAATTACAAGAACTGATACTAAGAAAAAATTTTACCCGCATAAAATCATTTTAAATTCGAATTAATAACGAATAATTCAAATAAGAGATAATTAAAATCCTTATTCTAAGTTAATAATTCTCTCTTGGAATTTACGAGGAACAATCTATTACTAGAATTGCTTGAGTTAAAAAGAAGTTCTGTACGAAAAATGAGTTACAAAATATTTTATCTAATGTCATTTGAAGAATAAAGAATAAATTGTATCACCTTATTAACTCAAGCAGCTCTTTTGTTGAAACAACGAACAACGTTTAAAAATCACTAGCGATTTTTTTCGTCTGTTCTTATTCATACATTTTGCCAGAGAGCTTTGAAACATTTTTCCATTTATGTTCATTATTACTAAATGTTGTTCTATTCGAATGATTTATCTTGCAAACCGAAATTATACAAAGAAATAAAAGAATTCATTATTTTATACCCACAAAAATTAATTTATTTATACATTAAATTTGATTTTAAAAAATTTTTGAGTGTATTTAAATAATACATGTTATTTCAAAACGCTCAGGAATATCTTTTATGTTACACTCTCTGTAATACATAAAATGTGATAAAATAATTTATAATAAATTACTTATATACATCTGAGCGTATGCTCGACAGGTATTCAAATAACGTAATAATAAGTTGTTTTTCTTTTGCTTTTGCTTTCAAAAACATATTTAATTAGAAAAGAAAAAAAAGTTATCCACAAAGTTCCGGTTTTAACTGAATGTGACTAATGAAAATTCCTTTTTTAATCTTTATTGAATCTCATTTCATTTTCTCTTTGTACATCTATGCAATAGAAAAACCGTCAAAATTTGGAAAATATTCTAATGAATAATTCTCACAAAACAAGTAAACAAACGATGCTTCATTTGAATATTCTGTATACATTTATTCCATTTACATATTCATCTAATATACTTTCTATAAAGTGACTGTCAAAAGGCATTACGTTGTAATTATTACTTAAGTCGCTTCTGTAGAGTTAAAACTTAATCCAACGTTATTTGTTCTAACGCATTGATAAAACATTTTATTTCTAAAGATATGTGTGTGTGAGTGAATTACTTTTATTTCATTAAAATTAGGCGAAAGTTTATTTAAAACACATATGTAAGGAAAAAAGCACTCAATAAATTAAACTGATATAAATTATTTGAATTAATTAATAGGAGAAAGATAAATATTATACATTGAGAATAGTTCAAACAAAAAATTTAAGTTATTCATTATTTAAATAAAAATAATTAATTTTGACAAATAATAAAAAAAAATCATAATACTTTGTACTCATATATTAAATCTTATAATCTCAGTCAACACAAAATGAGTCAGAGCTATAGTCCATAATTCGGATAATGTTTTCGCAAAAATGTTTAATTAGATTATATACGAGAAACTGCTAACCGTTATGTAAGATATACTGTTATAAACTGAATAGTACAAACTAAATAAATTAGAATGATGTTAAATATAACTTGTTTCCGTTTAATTTCGTCATTCTGTAATTAGGTTTTAAACTAAAATAAAACTTTTAATGTCGATAAGAGATCGGCAAGCCGTTTTCGGAAAGGGCCATGTTATATTTTTAGCTTCGGAGGGACAGAGAAATAAACTTAAAAATATTTAAATGGGCTACACATAGAGCCCCGACAAGTTCAAAATGAAGTTAATTTTTTTTATTATTGAATAATGTTTTGCATATAATAATTATAAGAACACATAATTATTATGTGCAAAAAATGTGCTTACACAAAAATATTTCCATTTATTAATAAACGTATTATAGAACGAATTGTACAATAGCAACGCAATAGTACAAAAATGATTAGATTATGGAAGTTTCTGAAATAAAATTTTATTTTACTGGAGCAAGAGATTAATACTTCTTATAAGCAAAGTTGTTAATAATGATTTGCTTGCCGATTATCAAACATATTCCTTCAAATGGTAAATACTCTCGAATGCAGTTATAAATCCCCAAACATATGATTTTGATTTGCCTATTTATATTCCGAGATATATTTATTGAATTCTGTTGGCTCATTTCTTGAAACAACTTTGTGCATAAAACAAAGTTACCATGTTCCATATTACTCACTTCCAACTGAAGGTCTGACGAAAGGATCTAAATTTATTATAAGACATGGAAATATCTTGAGCACTTGCATGAAAATCAAATAAATGCTGTGTAACTTTTCTTGTTGTAATTTTCTTTCGTAAAATAATATTAGCCCATTAACTGAATTAAAAACAGCCTGGACAGTAGTTGGCCGGATTTTCTTATTTATGAAATAGCAATATACAGAAATCGATTATATTTAAATCTCGGAATATATATATGTTTTCCTACGTTTATGCTTTTAACAGATATATATATATATATATATATATATATATATATATCATGACAATTTATAATATTACCCGTCATGATATAAATATTCAACATTTGTAAACGCGTTTATATAATTTCCCTAATACTATAAAAAAAATTGCTTATTTTCATGCATCAAAGTATTAAAATTAATGTTTTTGAATTGAAGAAGAACCATTTTGTGACTTATTTCATACTTAATTTATATTGATTAGTGTTAACTTCGAACCGAAAAGAAGATTAAGAATAATAACTTAAACGACAGACACTTTCTGATTTGACGCAAATAAAATTGTAATTTACATACAGCACTTATTTTTAAAAAGTTTGATATTTGGATTATACTATTATTGTTTTCAACACTAAAATTCGAGATTTCATGTTTTAAAAAAATTCATTTCTTTTAAACTGAAGTTTCAAAAACAGATATGTGTTTTCAAAACTTTTTATAACCATTTTGTCAAATACACACTCATGCAAAAAGTTTATGCGAACAATTCTTATACAACAAAAGTGTCGCTGAAAACTGACCAGACGATTTTACCCAATGATGACAGTGACAAAAAATAGTACTTAGAACCAAAAGATTTCCGATGCGAGAATTTCTGTTTCTTATAGAAGAAGTAAAAAAAATATTCTTTATAGCCATTTGACAAAGTACTTAATGTGTTTCTTTTCCGAAACTTTTTAAAACATTTTTCAAAATGCATAAACGAATAGCTTTTGCATCTGATGTGCAAAAAAAAATCTTCTCAGACTGACAAGACGTTCTTACCTAGTGATGACAGTGCAACAGGATGGTGATAAGAAGAACAGCTGCAGTGAGAGGAAACGATTTCGGTCTTCCTTCGGAAGAGACCTGTGACTGGATGGAATGCCAGCCAATTCACCGTCTGCCCGCGTTCGCAGTTTGCGCCGGTTTATCGTAGAGCCAAAAAATCGATCGCACACACACAGACCTCTATTTCATTGCGTGCGTTAAGAGAAACGCAGTTGCGTTTGCGAGAAGATACTACCTTCCTTCTCCATCCTTTTTGCATACGATAATCACAAATATAAGTAATTTTAAATGCAAATGAAACAACATTGGATGGGTTATTAATTTTTTCCTAAGATATCAGATTGGAGATCCATCACATATTTTGTCCCATAAAATGGGAATGCACAAAAATATCTAAAGTAAATAAAGTGAATTCGACAAGGAAAAATAAACCTTTGTTATATACGTCAGGTTTAAATAATCCTCATCTTTTTAAATTTAAAGTAAAGAAAATTATATTTTAACTTGAGAAATAAAATATGACTGAAGATACTTATAATTCCAAAAACAGAATTTAATTACATTTTAAAGATTTTAAATTATATGCTTCTGTGAAAGTTCCCATGATTTTTATACAAGTATTTTACGACACCTTAATTTCGAGAGAGTTAATTAGGAGAGAAATTATTTTGACTTTATATGAAATAGCTTCAGTTTATAATGTGCAAAATATTGTTATTCCGAGAATTTAATGTAAATTTTGAGATCTAAAAGAAAATATTTTAAAAAAAGTTTTCAGAAGAAAGCAAAGATGTTTTTCTCTGTGACGTGGCAAGATTGTTTATAATTTTAAAATTTTTGGATTATCTATTATCAAATTATCGTACATTTATTTACGAGGGTCGTTCAAAAAGTCCTTAAAAATTCCAAGAGATGGTGCAAGTAGCATCGGTAATAGCTTATTTTTAGAAATCATGATGACTTACCAGACAACTCTCTGAGTCTCAGTTACTCATATTTGGGATCATGATACCTTTCGCATTAAAAAAACTTTTCGTCATAATATTTCTGACGATGACACCCTTCACCACAAGCCCCCAATTGTTCTGATCCATGCTTGATTTCTGATATTTAATGATAAAGCCAGTCCTCAACGACGGTGGCAACTTGACGTGGAATTATTAAATTTTAGATTTAGTGGTAACTGACTATCAAATCAAAACTAACTTATGAATCAATGTCAAATTCGTTTCGGTTCCATTCAACAGATAGCTTCTTCCCCCCCCCCAATGGTTACAACAATTTACTTCAATGATGCCATCTGTTTTCAATTAAAAGTACTTTTTGAACCACTCTTGTATGTGCGGATTCAACAGAGCTCCTTTTATTTTTTAAATGCATAATTTTAAAAAAAAGATAAAAAAAATTCATTTTAACACCTCAGTTAAGCTAAATTTATTTCAAGTTTAAGACGTAAGTAAAATTTATTTAGTGTTATTTTAAGAAAACACTTAAGGTATTGACACAAATAATTCGAATATTTTATTAGAATCTTTGAAAATATTGTACCCTATCTTAAATTTATTTTAAGGTCAAAATACCATTAAAAATCATTTAGTAAGAATTAAATCGATCACTTAAATAATTGACAAAAAGTAATTTAAATATCCAATTAGAATATTTGTACATATAATACCAGTTTATAAATAAAGGCATCGTTTTTAATGATTTTATGAAAATATAATAAATATCTCGCGCTAGATGAATTGGCGTCTACAAACCCGATTGCAGACTGAACCTACTCTCATCTAAGAATAGTATGCATTCAACATTTTGTTCCCTTTCATTTTGGTTGGTCTAATCTCGATGCTCATGTCGCTATTGCATCCGGGCTCTGCGTTGCTGTCTGGATAATTATACACATACTAAAGGTCTTCAGGTATATCGTCCTCCTTCTCCCAAACGTTTCACTGCAGTTTTTCGGGAAATCATCTGCCCCGTGGCAGATATATACTACTTGCCACCTGCTGAACTGTAAAGAGTCCGTTTCTTTTGACCAATATGGCAATGAACCTGTCTCCTGTTGGCGTCGTACTTCTACTACCACCTTCCCTGTACCGCTTGATACACATTCCAGTTATATTAATTACTTCTTACATCTTTTACATCAGTTAATTAACAACCCATATGTTGTATCTATTTGATCACGTCAGATCCACTTCACTTGTACCATCAGTTAATTTGAAGATGCTTTACAAATTATTTTAAAGATGCTTCAATGTCTTCAATGCATCCTGTGGTAGATGCTGAACTCTCTGGAAATATCTGTTGTTTCTGAACCTTCCTCGTTATTCTGAATAATACGAATTTGCTAAAAATCTTCTAAATGATGTAGGGAAAACAAAAAAATTCAAGTTCCTTTAAAAACAATTTCCCTTCAAACTTTCACTTGGAGCAAACAGTCATTCAAATTCGGTTTTAATTTGATTTCCCATCAAACTTTCACTTGTCCACTGGGGTGATTCCTGTAACTGGTTATGAGGGCAATCACGCGATGAATAAGCATGGGAAAGAATATTTACGTACGTCATCCCTTCCTCTAACATCCCCATTTATTCTATAATTACACATTATGCTTCCTTTCATTTTGTGTTTGTTATGGGTGACAATATCATTTGTCCTTGACAATTGCCGACTAGTGTATATAATGAATGTTAAATATTTGACATTGTTTTGATTGTAGAAACCTTTTCACCGAAGATAGAAAAATAAAGTAAAAACAGATGTGTAAATGTTGTCTGTATTTCTGATGGCTTGTTATGGGTTTTGGGACATAATCTTAAAAAGAGAAAGCACGCGACAAATTATTTGACGTGACAATGATTGATCATTTATGCACAGTCTGAAAAAGAAAGACAAATATTGACGAATGAAATAAAGCAACTGCAGTTGAACCAATTCGAATTTCCCCATTTTCATGATTTTATTTTTTTTTAATTTTCTTACACTATGTTATTCGTATTAAAACATCAATATTTCAAAATAAATTGAAGTACTTTAAATGTATCATAATAAAACCATTTTCACACACACTTAAAATGCTTCTATATATACACCACTTTCGATCTCTATATCAAGGGTTCTATGGTCGAAAGCCCCCAAAACTTAAATACCCTAAGGATATTTTTGGATGCTCTTCGTATTACAATTACTAAAAATTTTAATTAGTTGCTTGCATACTTTTTTGCTAAATTCAATGAACAACTGAGATACCATTTACATAAAAATTAGATTAAAAGAAGTCAAAGGAAGGTACTGGAAGGAAGATAGAAGTAAAATATTGAGTCGATGTATGTATTACATCTGTTTGATCTACGTTAAAAATATTTCAATTGCATTTTAGGTTTACTAGAAGATGCATCAGAATGTTTTAATGGCACATATACTTATAGAATAATGATTCTTTTTTTAATATTTTACAAATTTATATCACAGTGTTATATTCATTTTCATTTGTATTTAGACGAAAAATACTTATTACTTGCATTAAATATTTAAAAAATGTTATTAAAAAATCCAGTTCTAATTTATCTTCAATAACTAAAATTAACAGTAATATATTAGAAATGCTAACGATGCTTTTACCTTATTTCAATTTATTTACTAGTTTTGCAATCGTTTTCTGCGATTTTAAAGTTAAAAAAAAGTTATGATTACTAGTTAACATAAAACAGTACAAATCAATTCACTGTCTCATTGATATTTATTAAATTTAGCAAACATTTAATAACAGTTACTTCAAATGAATTGCTCTCCTGCTAATTTGGTTACATAATATTTTCATATAAATCAATCTTTAATACACATTAACTTATCTCTTAAATTCTGATTTAACTGGTTAACGGGTCTTATTAACATGTAAAACTTTTTTCTTCAAAAACTGACAAAAATAACAAAATTAAAAATATTGAATAATTCTTTAATTATTAAGAACTTTATCACTCTAATACTTTCTTAAAGGCCCGCTTCCTTAAAAAATTATCAAAGCAAGAAGTAAATTAAAAAATTTAATTGCTTGCTTTACCTCGTATACAACAACAATAAATAAATTTGTTGTTGTGTACAAGGTCTTTCCTTTGATTCACATGCGTGGAGCTGCAATTCTACTCTCCGACTAAGACTGTTACACGCATCATGAAAATGACGTCACATTTAAAGACTATTCAATTTCTTACTCAATCACTGCTGCTAAATACCTTTCAAAATTTAAAAAAAGTTTTATTTAATAATTCGATTATTGCAATTTTCAAATAAATTAGGTTGCATCATTTAATTAGAGATCGGATTTTTTAATGAGCTTGATCTCTCTATGTTTATTGTTATATTCTTGTTTCCATGGACAAAACCCATTTTTACATCAAGTGTTTCTATCCCTTAGTTTGTTTTTATATATCTTTTATTTTAATTTTATACAGAATGAGGAAATGAAAATTCAGATTTATAACGCAGGAGTCAAATTTGTCTATGCTGCGCTAATAAATGTACCTATAATGTAGTAGTCCGCAGAAATGCAAAAAAAAAAAAAAAAAAAAAAAAAATTTAGAAGAATCAAAATAGCTCAAGAATTATATTCTACTTTATAATTATTCTACTTTAAAATTGTTTTCAATGAATTTAATACGAGCATATTTTCAGAAATTTATTCACAATTTTCATCAATCTGGGAAGAATTCTAATATTATATTACGTAAAATATAATTATGTATAACATCTTGAAAAATCAAAATACTAATGTTACTGTTCCAGAAAGGTAACATGAATGCATTAAAAGGAGAGTTATTTCTCTTATGAAAAATAATATGTCATAAATTAATGACAAATTTTATTTTCAAATAATTTTTAATTAATTCTAATTATTCAGGTTATTACTAATATGTAACGATTTAAATAAATATACAAGAATAAAAATTGGAGAATAAGACTTATTATTATTTTGAAAAAATATTATATGAATATAGTATCATTCATTTGTAGTTTAAAACATTTTGTTCATAAGATTCAAAGAATATTCGGAATAAATTTTATCCAGATTTCTCTGTTATTTCTTACAAATAATTAAACCTTTATGATACTGATGCATCCTCGTGTATATACATTTATATATTTGTGTGTGTGTGTGTGTGTGTGCGTGCGTAGGTCCCCGTGCGTATGTGTTTGTTTGTATAGAATGCTCAACAAATTTAGGAAATATATGGAGATTTCTAACTGAAATATACAAATACTTACACAAGCAACTAACGTTAAATAAAGTATTCATAATTTAAAGAATTGTAGGAAACAAAAGAAGAAAATTTCATTTGCAAATTAACGTTAAACACATCGAAAACTAGAAAAAAGATATAAGTGCAGAAATCTTGATTTTGCACGTGTTTATTTTTTTCAATGTCTCAGTTATGAAATTTTAACTCTCAGCTTGTGTTTTGACGGAAGGTTATTGGAAAATTTCACAACAACGTGAGCTACTGGAATCCATGATTTAGCGTATTATTCTGTGATTTGAATCCTGGCAAACACAAAGATACATAGCAGACACTGATGGAGAGGCAAGGAGTGTTTTGTCAAAGATATGTAATTAATTCCAAAAACGAGGGAATGTTAGACATCCCCGTGCTACTACAGTAATTAATGACAGATATATCTCGTAAACACTTCATCTAAAATGAACGTGCAATGCTTCTTAGTCGCAAAGACAGTTGCTTTTAGCAACAGGATGAAGGATAACAAGCCCAACAGACCAAAGTAGACTTCATCAGGGTGGTCTCTATACACGTTAGCAATGCCATTCATATAGCTGACCACAAGCCGCCGTGCGGCCTGAAAAAAAGTGAGCTGCTGATTAAAGGGAATGGATGCAATTTGACTGGAATCAAATGCTGTTTATTGACGAATCCCGATTCAGTTTGGAGTGTGACATTCAATGTGTTTTGGTTTGGAAAGGAAAAGTAGAAATGACTCCGCATTCGCTTTCGAAAGATTTCATTACAGCCAAGGCAGTTTGATGATATCAACCTCCATTATATATATATATATATATATATATATATATATATATATATATATATATATATATATATATATATATATATATATATATCATATAAAACCGTTATAAATTAATAAACAATTTGAGCATATATATATATATATATTATATATACATATATGTATGTATGTATAAAGGATTAATTAAAGTTATTTTGCATAATTTTAAAGAATTAAAAATTAATAGTTCTATTTCTATTGAGAAATTTAAATTCCTTATTAAACTAAACAAACGAAAAAATTATATTGATTATAATGGTAAAAAATTATAAAGAAAAATTAAATGCATAACTCAAGCAGGTATTCTTAGTAAGTGTCTGGATGATTTATATTCAGTCAAATTTGACTAAAACTGATGTAAACTCCCACAAAATAAGTTTTCATATGTTAATCAAAAATTGTGAAAAAAATGATTATTTGTAACATATATGACAAGAGAGATAATTATTGTTTTCCTATCAATCAATTTCCTTTCTTTGATAGGATGTTAAGTTTAAATACGTATTGAAACATTGTACATAATATTTTTACGAAGAAATATCAAACTTAGTTCTAAAACCTTCAAATATTCTATATAATTCAACTTCAAAAAAAAAGTAATTTCAATAATTTTTTTTTCCTTACTTGTGCTAAAGATGATTATCCAATTAACGTTTTAAAGAGAAACATAAAATATAAAACATATAAATTGGTTGATTATAAATTGTATTTATTTTGTATTTTTGAAGGTAAGGGAGTTATAATTTTTTCAATAAACACGTTGAAGGCATCGTTAACTAGCGCTGTTTGCTCAGCCCCAAAAGAGTCTGCAAAAACAGACTCACCTACAGTTCCGCTGGATTCAAGAAGAATATCCAGCAGATTCACACTGCCACGATACACCGATCGATATACAAAGCAAACGCCACTTACAACTGATTCTGCGCACAGAATGATTCCTCCGACGGACTCCTGCCGACTGTAGCTCTTGCAATTCTTATACCAATTCCGGCCAGGCATGACATCAAACCGAAAATTCACAAGAAGTCCGAAACTTTCTTGTTGTTCGATTCATCGCTTAGATTCTAGAGCCTTCGAGAATAATTTTTTTCGTCAAAGTCGCCATATCGCCAATTCCGTCGCCTAGCTATAAAATCATTCTTAAACTCTCTTCTGTTAACTGGTGACATCTCTGTGAATCCATCTGTTCCGTTATAAGAGAAACATTGCAGGGAAGCATCAACGCATCAACTCATGTTCCTAACAATATATATATATATAAATATATATATATATATATAAATTCAATCAAACAATAAAAACCCAGAATACATTGCGTGATTGCAACATCTCATTATTGCAACTCATGATTTGATCCATCGAAACTCTCTCAGTAAATAAGCAGACCTCCAGGCGCAATGTTTAGCCATGTTTACTGTTAAGTATAATCAAAAGAAAATGTTTGTATCACAAAAGCGGAGTAGTAACTACCTCGAATCCGAGGCCAAAAATTATAATTATAAAATGTTACTTATCTCAAAAATATGAAAAGAAGATCGGATTGATGAATATTTATTTACTGGATCCAAGTATCAGCATCCGACGATCACTTAAACTTCTGAAACCAATGTCGAGTGCAATGTCGAGTTTCGGAAATTGGATCCGATTCCAATAGACCCTTGTGATTAGATCTGAAACAGATATATACTTATGGTGACCAGACGTCCCGCTTTCAGCAGGACAGTCACAACTTTTAAAAATTTATCCCGTTTCCCTCGGGGTCATAATAAAGTCCCGAATTTTAGAAAGAATGCACAACATGCTTAGAAACGGTGGGAGAACGAGAAGGGAATATACTGTTTTCGGCTTCCATGTAACTATTTCACCATGATGATTTGAGTTTTGAATTATTTTTGTACATTTTATTTTGTTAAATTATAATAATAAAAGTAATTGTTGAGAACTGATTATTAGTAACTGCTTTTCAAAGTTCCCCTTGATCAGTTGCTAGAATACGACCACCATTGTTTGGATTCAATGAACAGTGGTACGTTTTCGGCATTGGCAGCGATGAAAACGTTTTGTAGCTGTAAAATGAAGAGAGAACAGTTTGTACACTTCCACAGATTTTATTCTTATGGCAACAAGTTCCGCTAGTGATCTAGCATTATTTAGAACATTGTTGCAAAGAAATTACATCTTATACAAAATTTGGAAACGGAGGGGAATCTTAGAGATTAGAAGGGTCAGGGTACATGGAGTTAGTTGGTTGCCCACGAAGTAACGCCTTCGCATAGAGTGGGATTTGTAACCGTCTCTCATACGATACACATCGTACTGCATGCTTGTGCTAGTTAAACAAATGATGTCAACAAATTAGTTATTCAGATGGTTTACGTAAGTAATTTATTTAGATACCAAAGATAAGTATTATTTAGGTACCAAATATTTAATCAAGAACCCCCCTCCTGTCAATAGTGTCCCGTTTTTCGAATGTTAAAATCTAGTCACCTTATATATACTATTAGGTACCATTTCGCACTTGCTTGTATATATATATATATATGGGATGCTTGCACTTATAGTGATATTTTCTACCTATTCCTATTGCAGCATTTCCAGACTTGGGGAGGCATCAGAAATTACAAATAAAAATTATTCCTTATTGTTCATTCAAAATTTTTCAAAGAATATTAAAAGAATGTAATACAAAATTAATAATGCATGTACGTATATGCGATGGTTAAACCTTGTTATTATTCTTCTCAGTGTAGCCTTTATTTTTAATTTATTATTTTTTGTCATAAATTTTGTTATAGTCATATTTTTAATTAAAGTTTTATAGTTTGTTTATAGTCATGTTTTTAATTTAAAACATGACTGTTATATCTATTAAACACAAACCGGGATTGGCTTGGAAAAGGGAGGCTTCAGTTGTAATCTGCTACACAAACTACACTTCTTATAAAATAAGTTGAATTACATAAGTCACAGGACTGTCACAAAATCTGGTTTTCAATTTAAATAACGTAATAAAATAGCTCTAAAGGATAGTTAAAAGAAATTGCGTATGAGTACACGTTACAGTATATGTTTGCAAATACTTCATATTGTAACATTTCTGTGATTATTTATCCTAATTACCGATCGTATTCCTACCGATTCCGTACCGATCGATCGTTTTAAAATCGAAGAAAATGTTATTCTGTAAAATGTGTGCACTGCAAATGTTTTAACGACTAGTACCTTTTAAAATTAATTTGTTTAATACATTGACACTCAAAAAAAAATTAAGGAGTGTATTTATTTCCCCTAATTAGTCTTGAATATCATCTAAAAGTTTTTGAGACGTATCATTTATACATACCATCTAAAAATACGGGATTTTTTTTTTGATTTTTTTTTTATAAAACATTATGAAATTGAGCGATATTTTTTTTTCCATCCATACTTTTGATGACATATATGAGATATATTTCAATAAACTTTATAAATTTATTACTTGTATTTTCCTTTCATTATTTAATAAATATTTAATGCTAATGCAGTAACTATTCAGGTAATTTAGTACGTGATGATTTTGCTTCTCTAAAACGGATATATTTGTTTCTCAATTTACTCATAGTTGAAAATAAAACTGAGTAGCTATATACATTTGAAAGAATTTGTTAGCAAATAATTCTTTATTTTAAGAAAAAATCTAAAAAAAATATCTTTTTTGGTGAAAATACTTTGGTATTTTTATCCCTTCTTTTCGGGATGCAAGATAAAGATCCGTGCAAAGTTTATCGATTTGTTTCTCCAACCTTTTTATTCCAGAATTTTTAACTAAATATTTTATACTTCATTGTTTCTCTGCTATTTATTTCTTCTATAATGGATCAAGACAATATAAAGCTTTGTATAATTAATAAAAGTCTAAAAGAATAAAGAAAATATTTGGAAAAATTTGCGAGATAATTCAGCTACTAAATTTAGCTAGTTGTAACTAATATAATAAGTTTATACTTTCAAATACTTTTGAAAGAACTTATCAGATAGATTAGAGCTGCAATAAAAAACGATTTAACAAGATTTATATTGTTAATAAAAGCCTAGATGAAGAAAAAAAATTCGAATTTTCGAGAAATAATTAGATAATTCATTTAAACAAATTCCACAGAAGCGGATTTGAATATTTTGTATCTATGAAAACTTTTAAATGTTCCTCCTTTCTTGTGTGTTTTTGACGATCGCCAAAAATTTACTCAACCCAGTTTTAAAGTGTTCGTAAGAATTGTTTTTTCCGCAGTATCATTGAGAAAAAAAACAAAAATTGGCTTATGTCGTCCCATTTGTTAAACATTTGCACCCTATTGTATACTTTGAGCCATTTCTTAGTATTTCTCCGACCTGTCCTTTGATATCTGGTGGTGTTTCATTAGTGCTCTTATATAGGTAACACCACATCTGACTTGGTGGCTTCATTAGATATCTTTGTTGTCGGGAAGGGCCACGGTAATCGAATTGTTCACGACAGACATTATTTCCTTCGGAACGAGTGTTAGTGTTCATATTCCTCTGAACACACATTACACGGCTAATGCGCGTTAAATCTGTCGAAGATCAAAGTCCTCATGTTGGCATGGTGAGGAGATTTGAACAGGTGGTGTCCGTATAAGTGCAATGTTAAAAAGCAATCAGTCAATTGACTCAAGTAAATACGATCCAAATTCAGAAGGTAGTCTTGTTAAGCGACGGCTCTTGCTAATGCTATAGTTGCTGTGCAGAGTTGAAGAATTTCGTATCCGTCGCCCTCAATAAATGTATCATGTTTATGCAGTAATTACTGAGCACATATTAACAGTAAATGAGTTATGCATAATGTATTTATGTACAATGTTACAGAAAGTTCTGCAAGGATTCAGAAACAATTAGCTGCTTCAAAAGATGATTTAAATTAAAATTTCGATTTCTTGATTAAATTGCCTCCGCCTGAAAGTGAATCATGATTGTTCATATCCAAAGTAGCGTGCATTACCTCAGAGGTACGTAATTCCTGGAGGAATCTCTTTATGCTATAATATTTTTCAAACAAATTAAAAACCAATTTTAATAATTTGCAATCATAAGTACAGTACAAAGTTATGAAACTTATGTCATTTCTATTGGAAGTCTTGTAAACTCGTCTAATAAAATTTTATTTTAACGATTATTTACTTAAAGCTATATATAACTAAGTAAAATTGTGTCTAATTTTCATAATTTTATCTAATATAAAATCCTTTTCTTTCTAATTCAGTTTATGTTACTTGTGTTACTTTATTACTATATATAACCCTCTACGTTCTAATTCAATAAAAAACAATTTAAATTTTCCTATAACATATTAAAAAAATTTATAATGATTCAAATAATTATCTGTGTAATGCGTCTTTCTTTATGAGTATATAAGACACTTATGAATAAAATATACCAAATGAAACGAACGTTTTATTATTTACAACTTAACATAAATCGTCCATATTCTTTGAACACTAAGCGTCTAAATCCAATACTTTAGCAGAATTTTCCAATGTACTTGTTTTTGAAAATTCTCTCTCTATGTGAAGCAAGAAGTATAGAAAATAGAAAGAGAATTTGTCATTGAAGACATTTCTCTTCCCCCTTCTACGTCAGTTTTGTGTGATGAGTGACGTTTTCTATATCATTCGCGGAAAAAGAAAACTCTTCCTGGGCAATGATGACAGCTTTTCAACGAAAAAGAGGGATATCCACAAAATAAGACTACTCAGCGCCAAATACAGACATCGAAAATAATCGTCTTGCCAAATAAAGAAAGAGTGGCTCCAATTTATATCTTATTCAAGAATGGAATAATTTATTTTGTACAATGCTCTTAAAGCTTCTCGGGTTTTAGAAAAACTGGAGGGAAAAAAAGAAATGGATTAAGTCACATGCCACATTTCCAACAAAATGAAAGTTTCTATAAAAGGAATTGTTGGCTATTGATACCCATTTCGTCGTTCCTTTATGTGTGTGTGTCTTATTCTTTAAAAAAAACTTCAAACTAAAATATTTTTAAGATAAAATTCTTAGTTATGAAAAACCCGAAATTTACAGGAAAAAAATTCAAAATATCTCAAATTAAGTTATATCATGTTTTTTATATTATTATAACGAAAAATAATTTTAACAGCAAGCTATTCAATGAAATGTCAGTGTTTGACTTTGTGCAGTAATTTTCTAAATAAAAATGATTTTACGAATATGATGCGAATGAAATGATATTTGATACAATGATGGATTGCTTAGTGAATTCACTCGTAAAAGTAGCAGGAGGGTTACAGGTGATAGACCTAGTATGAGCCGGAACTCTACACCCTCAAGACCTGAGGTTTTAAAGTCACGACAGGTCTTAAGGTCATAAGTCCCATGATATGCTGGATCATAAATTGGATCAGGACTCATTTGGAGACATAAGCTATAGCGCAAGCACACGCACACACGCATATATATATATATATATATATATATATACACGACGTACGAAGGAGGAATAGCCCGATCGTAATGAAGTTTCGTATCCCCAGACATTTGGACCAGACATGCAAATGGGTAAAATTTGGTGTCCAATGAATGAATAGCGAGAGCTACAACGCATCGGAAATGCGCATTCAACATGTGTGTATAAGAAGCGATTCACAATCTGATGGTCACATTTTCTGTTGCATTGCGACTTAGGATACCTTTTAGAGAATAAAAAAATGCCTCGCCGTAGGATTCGAGCTCGTTACGAGCAACTGTCATAATTTGAAACAGGTCGTAACATTGGATTGAAAGAGGTAGGTTAATGAAAATCGGAGAATCGCTCACTAAATAGGCCGAAGCGATGTGGCGATTAGAAGATGTTGGCAAGAATGGGCGGACAATCGTAGATATCAGCGTCATGATGGTAGCGTTCGACCTAGGGCCACAACAGATCGGGAGGATGGAGTGATTGTCAGAATTAGCATTTCACCGCCCCTGATTCACCATTATCAACCATTAGACGTGCGAATCGCACACTTGTGTCTACCATGACCATTCACAGATGGCTGATAGAGCGAAATCTACGCTCGTAGCCACTGCTTTGCAACCTGCCACTCATGCCTGCTAACTGTCGAGCCAGATTACAGTGGTGCTTGGCTCGATCACTTTGAAATGATGCCGACACGGGACGAATAGTGCTTAGCGACGACTCCCGCTTCCAACTGTGTGCTGACGATCATCGAAGACGTGTCTGGAGACGCCAACGGCAGTTTGTCGATCCTGCTTTCATTATTAAACGCCACACAGGCCCTCAAGAGGAGTTATGTTCTTGGGGTGCCATTTCCCTTGATAGCCTGATCCCTTTGGTCGTCATTAGAGGCACACTTACAGCACAGCAATACGTCAACGACATTCTGAGACCTGTTTTGCTGTGATCCTTTTACAGTACCCTGGTCTTATTTTTCAGCGATATAATGCCAGACCACATACATCACGTGTTGCTATGAACTGTCTTACAGCTTGTGAAACACTTCCAAGGCCTCCAAGATCTCTCTTCAATCGACCATGTATTGGTTATGATGGGAAGGCGATTGCATCTACCAGGGAATGTTGACGACCTAGCCAGACAATTGCAGCAAATTTCACAAGAAATACCGCGGGAGCTTTATCACTCTATGCCACGTCTTGTAGCATCTAGGCTAGAGGTGGGTCAACACCTTATTGAGCTCGTTACTTTGTAACTATGTAACTCTGAAATAAATCATTCAATTTTTCTAAACTTTTAATCATTATCCATTCTGTACATAATTTCCTATCCGCCATTTTTGACTCCACCGAACAACTCCTTCTTAGTGCGTCCTTTTTTATAGAGTGTATATATATATATATATATATATCATATCAAGTAGAAGAAATTTAAATTATATCAAACCCTACTAAATTATAAATCATAATCATGAAACCCAAATTGTAAGAAATTAATAAAACTAAAAACTTACAGAATTAATTTAAAAATCAGTAAATTACAAAATAACATTAATAATTCTGTTAAAATTACTATCCTTATTTAAAACATATTTTCTATTACAATGAAAGAAGCCATAAATTTACTGAAATTAAATTATACCTAATAAATAAATTCAAAAGAAATATAAACCAGTAATTGGAAGTTACAACCAAATAACCAATTCTACGTAGAAAACAATACAAGTCTAAGAAAAAGAATTTTGAAAAAAAACTTGAGTTAAAGATAATATAATTTAAATAATGATCCATACTTTGGACAAAGAAATATGTGTTTAAAATAGGTAAAAGGATACAACCGTTACATCTTTAATTACTACATTATCATCAATAGTATAGACCAAGAAAAATAAAAATTCCACTAATTGTCTGAATAATATCATTTTCTTCCGTAACTTTGGAATAGTGACCCCAAAATAGGGTGTTAATCTCTGTATTCTCTACACAATATAAACTGCAAGTTTTAGAAATTATTACTTAGTATCTGGTGAGAGACAATTCAACTAACATTCCTCCAATGAATCTAACACCAAATAAGTTTTAGTTCGCTTAATTACAATAAAAATTTACATTCACTTTCCTTCTTAATGCATAGTTTCCTTTCTGCAGTAAAATAAATGCAAAATTCAGTTAAACAATTATATATGTTTTCACCTTAAGTTTCTCTCTCAAAATATGCATTTTTTTTCCATTTTAGGATAAAAATTAGAGCAATTTTGTAAAGAGTAGGAAATAAAATTTTATTGTTGGAAATGGATATTATTTAATTGTGTTTCAACTCTTAACACATTGTTAAGCATTTTAATTAATAAGTAATGCGAAAAAGTCTGAACTTCAACTTCGCATTAAAATAGTAAAGTTTATTTTTTGAACAATGTTATTTGAAAATATATCTTTCGTGAAGCATTACTTGATCCTTTTTCCCATTTTTTTTCTTTCTATTTTTGAAACAAAATAAAAAATAAAAGAGCGAAAAACATTTTTTTTAAAAAATGTAACATTCTAATGTCGATATTCTACCGCGTTGTTTCATCTTTCAAAATATTTTTGAACACAGATAATTTCATAGCGATAAAAAAAAACTTCTCATCTGTAAAATGAATCCCACAAGTACTACGTAACCATAGCAACGTTATCTCACTTTTTCGAATTGATCCTTCAACTACCTACAAAAAGAAAGAAAAGAAAAAACTCAAGTTTCTCGCAATAGAGTTTTTAAAAATAACTTCTCAACTTTCCACAATATTTTTGCTACTTTTCAAAGTTATATTTACTAAAGAATCTTAAGGTACATGGCAAACTCAGATTACCCTTGTAACAATTGTGCGTGTTCTTTTGAACATTATTAAAATACTATAGTATCCTTTTATCAGATTTCAAATTTTTATTTATACTGGTTGAAGTAGTCTGATGCCATTACGGATAAAAGTGACATGATTGAAAATTAATATCCCCATAACCATAAATTATTTCATTTGCTTCCCTATTTTTACACTGCTTATTGTAAATGAAAGCCACATGCATTCACTGTGTAATACATCTGTTTTCTTTGTTCTTATGAGTCATTCGTGTACTGAGAACCGAGAGAGAAGAAGGTAATCTACATAGAAAAGATGTTTAAGTAACGAGGTCTCATGGCACCTAGCAAATTTCACCTCTTTTCAAAGATGAAAGAGTTCCTTTAGGTACATCACTTGTGACGGCAGCCCATTCCTGTTTGCCTTTTGTGCCATAGTTAAACTCAATGTTTTAACACTAAAAGCTAATAAGTTGATCAAAGAGACGTTAGAACAATAATCACAATATTTATTATTTGGTTATTAATATAACGACAATTATAAATGCTCTCCCGGACAAGACCTTAACTATTTTAACCCAATCTACCAGTAATAATCTAACGGACTTTTACCACAAAGACTTTCTTGACTTCAAGCATACATTAACCAGCCGATAACTTGTAACAATTTTCGGCTCCGACTCTGGAACAATTGCTGAACACTGGAATCACTCATCCTCAACTTCTCGAACCACTCAACTTCTACTTCAACCTCTCTTTCGCGACTCTCAGTCAGAGTTTATATATTTCCTAACTCTCCTGCTTCACTTCATTTCTACCTGCTTTACATAATTACGTTTCATTTTTGATTGGGCAAAGGTTGTTTAGCAAAAGCAATCAATCTTAATTAAAATTCCCAAAAGTTAGTGAAGAGAAAACCGCGAATAGCCCAACGTCACACACTCTCTTTTTGATGAAAGTTGAAGCTCGGTATTGACAACAACCACCGGAGTTTTCCTTTGGCAGGTTTTCCCTGATAGTCACGCTTGACTGGAGGCGAATTTTATAGATTTCAGAGACAATAAAAATTGTGAAAATCAGGTATCAAATAAAGATGTATGGCCCTGTACGAGTACTTTACACTCCAAATTTCCACACTACGGCACATCAGGGATCATTTTTTTTATTTCACATCTTTCCTTGTTACTCCGCGCGACTCATCTGTGTTAGAATCAGGAATAGAAAATTCGATTCGATTTAAACATAGGGCTCCTAAAATCTTTAAGATATCTCCATTTTACTGAGAGGGGCTCATTTTCGAACCACATTGATGAGCAAATAACTCTCACGTTTGAAACACACTGAGATACGAATATTTCTCCTTTGGTTTAATTGGTAACTATAGTAATGCACAAAATCATGAGTAATGAGCCTCATAGTTCTGAGCTTTAATAAAGATACAGAGTGAAATTAGAATTCATAACTCACATTCCTAATTTCTACACCACAGCACATGAGGACTACAGGCATAAAATGTATTTAACTGTTGAAGCTTTCCTCATTCAAAATAAAGCTTATTAATGAGAGAAAAACTCACATACTTAGCCATGTTGGAATTTTAAATAAAACAATCATTTCAAAATTTGTTAACCATGTAGATGATTTTAATCAGCCCTAAGAATTACTACAAAAAGGATTCTCCGTCCTTTTAAGACTTCTGAAAAAATTTCGAAAAGTGCTTTAATTTTCTTAAATTTGGTTATAGAGATTATAAATTATAACGAAATATATAGTAATAAAATAAGAAGGACCAATGAAAAAAAAGGAATTTAAAATTCCAAGTTCTATTATTATTTAATTTGAAATAACAGATGTATTTTATACGAACTTTAGTAACGCTCTCTTTATCAAAATAAACCTACAAGTAATGGAGTTATCTTAAAGTGTGGATATGAATTCATACAAAGCACGTAAATTATTATGTCAATGATAATTTACATTCTGATTCTTCCCCAGACTGAATCATGTTATTCATACAATGAGAGTAATTTAAAATTCTTAAACGTTGTTTTGTAATCTTTCTACCGCCTGCAACACACAGTGTGGGTGTATACGGAATGAAATTTACAGATTTAGCTCTATAATCAAGACTGTGAAATTCTTAGTAATACCTACTCGAGATATGTAAGAAGTCGAAAAAGTTAATCTGTTCTATATTTAATTGAAGTTACGAAATTCTGAAGGGGCGAGGAATGCAATTTTTATGCTTTAAAAATTATTTGTTAGGGATTTTAGTTATTGTTAGTATATGCTTGTTATTTTTATAAACGAGTTTAGTTCTAAAAGTATCCGTGTAAGATATGTGAAATGTGGCAGCACATTATAATATTGCCATTGATCGTTTTTCTATTTCTAAGAAATCTATGGGTGGGATGCCCTTCACCTTCCAGAAAATTGCTATCGTAACTTTTCTGGCCGTGTTCATCTTCTTTGAATGGAGTCGTGGTAGCTTAGTTTTCATAACCGCGGACTTGCGGCCGGTGGCTATTTTTGGGTCGTAATACCCTAAAGACCCACCTTGTAGTCGGGGCTGATGCACATTAAATCTGTCGAGCTCAAGGTCCTCCCGTTGGTGTGGTGTGGAAGTTAGGAGCCTGGGTACCTGCTCAGGTGTCGTCCTCGTCACTTGACCGAGGTACAAAATTACGAGGTCGGTCATTGTAAATTTTATTTAAATTTTGATATCTAAATCGTGCAATAACTTAAGTTCTTTTGTAAATAAATGTTGAGTGCGGGAGTGATTGTCTGCCGGGGCGCAGGTTTCTAGCTTTAAACCCTTTAGGTGAACTTGGTCTCCTTGTGTATATTGCCGTTAGCCCTCTTGTTGCTTCAAATACGACGTTAATAAAACCAAACAACTAATCTTCTTTGAAGTGGATTTAATGGAAGCAACATTCAATCAGATTTAATGGAAGCTTTGTTTCTAGTGTATTATAATGAATCAAGAAGTCATAGATAGGGACAATTCGACGCTATAATAATCAATTTTTAATCCAGTATCAAATGGTTACCAATTCAAATCTATCTTATGGATCAGTGTCAAATTTATTTGAGCTGAAACATATAATTATCGAGCATTATCAGCGCTATCTGTCTTTTAATATAGGTACTTTTTGAGTCATCTTCGAAAATGGGTAAATTATGCTAAAAAATTTTCAAGGCAATTAAAAAGTTTTATACTACTATCAAAAACTATAGGAATGAAAATTATGAAAACTCTTACTACACATCAGTAACTGAAAGCACACAGAATATATTTTCTAATTATGAAAAAAAAACCGGGTGACTTTTTCAACACTCCAATATTTCAATCGTGATGTAAAAAGATAGATATTTCATGATTATGAAGATTATTGCTTTTTTAATAAAACAAATTTTTTCATGAGTTTTAGATTTTTTTTAAATTTAAGAGTAAATATTTTAGAACTCTTCTTTGCATGTCTAGGATGTAAAAAAAAGGAAATGATAGTTTTTTTTTTTTAAAAAAAAAAAACCTAAATTATGCAATGTATAGCAATATAAAAATGTCTATCAGGTATGGTTTGGAATATTTATAATATAAATAAATGTTTATATTTTTGCCTAGTAAAAAGAGTTGCTCGTTAAACATAAAATACTGGTAAATAATGTATGAAAAAATAGCATATTTTTTCATGTCAATGGAAAAACTCTGTATGTTTTTAGCTTATATTCTATTGCATATACGTATACACATCTTATAAGTTTCTTACTTACGAACGTTTATATAATGAATCCTTTAATATTAAATGAGTACCTAAAACATTTGACGAAAACACTCCGCAACATTTTTCGATGCTTTATTCGCCGAACGATGCACAATAATTTTTTTTCAATTCAAAAAACATGATAAAATTAAACAAAAGTATTATTATTATGAAAAAATATGAATAAGTACAGTTATGAAAGAAAGAAATAAGATAAAGTAAATTTTTTACGCGTACATATTTGGACTTCTCATTGCATGAAACTCGTAAGTAAAAAAATCACGCTAATCCCTTGAAGCATTCAGAAATTATTCTTATTCAAATCTCCGGTCGAGAATCGAGGAGTTTAAGGGCCTGAATAATAATTTAAAAGCTATTAATTACCAATCCCTTTATCACGTTGCGTTCACAAACGTTGAAATATTATGATTAATTAACGCGAAGTACTCGAGTATCTATCCCCTAATCAGTGATCTTCGAATACTTGTGGAATAAATGATGGGATTCAAATAAAATTTGTTTTGCAGATTTATCAGACCGTTCTCTACCTAATCCTGCAAAAAAATTAGATAGTATAGTGTAAACTGTGTTTTAAAAGATAAATATCATACGTAAGTTAATTATCTATCGACTTAGCAGATTAGTTTCCTTTTCGAAATTAAAAATGACGCAATTTTATATAGCTGCGATAAAAATTGTTAAGATTAACGATCTTTTTTTTTACAATTACACATTTTTTTAAAGTCTGGATTGATTTATTGTTTATCAATTGTCACGTACAATTCGAGGGATATTACCAAAATATCTAGTAATTTAGAACTTTGCTCAAACGACAAGAGTGACACCGGAACTGGCACTTCCTTCTCCAAACTTCTTCATCATGTCCACGGGAGAATTTGGGACTGCTACAGATTTAATGTCTCATCCGGCTTAATCGACAGGTATTTAGTAGTCTCTGAGCTCAAACCAACGATCCAGTGGCATTATGCGTAGATTTCTGCCACCTGGCACGAACCTTAAATTTGACGTCCCCTACTAACTTTGCCATCCCCAATAAAAACTGTTGTGCCCCCCCCCCCCCCCCCCCAATTTCGATGTAACGCGGCGCCCTCTATATCCTGTTTAATTTACACTCTACAACTTACGTTCATACCTCGCTGCAGCGCACTAAGTTCTTTCTTTCTGCTTTATTGCTAAAATAAAATGAATTGTAAACTGTTTCTACAATCTGTTTTTTTCTAAATTGAACTATCGACGATATATTTAAAATACTGGCTTACCACCTTTTGGATTACCGTTACCAATCCCTCGATAAAACGGTCCTTCCATCATCCGGAGTAATGTTAATCGCAGATTTACATTGACAACACGGCTCTTTTATAACGAAGCTCAAAAAATAAAAACTTTCGCTAGTTAGTTTCAAAAGTCAGAAGATTCCATAAAGGATAAAATAGAACTGAACAATAAGTTTACTTCAATAAACGACCTTTTAATAGGTCTGAAAGATTTAAAAATTCCGTTTTGTGCCCTTCTGATTATGTGGAATTAAGACAGTTTGGAGTTAACTATTGATTTAGGAGAAGGTAAGCCTTCTTATATTTCTATCTAAATTTGAAGATGAAACACAAACTGTTAATACGGGGTTATTATAATTAAAGTTACAGTATTCAGAGGGCTGTAGAACCTGTTCTGCTTATCGAATTTTGATGAAACTTGGAATATATGCCATATGGACCATTGGGAAAAGATTTCTGCAATAAAAATAGTACAAATTCTGTCAACCAGGTGGCTTTTATCGAATATTTCTTATGCAAATCCGTAAAACCTCTGTATAAACTTGCAGTTATAGCCAGAGAATCAATCAGCGTGCGTTTATCATCGTTAATCATGCCCTTAGAAAAAAAAAAGATCGAGCTTTACTGATAAAACTGTTTCATTAGAACGGCAGCAACCTCTTAGCCGCTCTGCGTGAATATCGTCGTTTAAAGGATGTGTGAAAAGGCCCCATATCGAGGATTGGTTTGAGGAAGATGATCAAGAAATTTGAAGAGACTGGAGATTTGGGTGCGCTGTCCGGAAGAGGACGGAAACCGGTTGGGACTGAAACTGTCGAAGAAGTCGCTACTGCTGTGGTTGAAAGAGCCTATAGTTCCATCTATTCTTTAGCAAGTGGTCGATCAGTGTCACGTGAGTTGGAGATTTCGTGATTGACAGTACGACAAATTCTGCGATGCATTTTAAAATGGTATCTGTATAAGATCCCCGCAATACAAACGTCGAAACCTCAAGATCACAAAACACGCTGGGAATTTTCTTGCCGATTTTTGGCAAGAATGGAAGTTGATGCCACGTGACCAACTCGAATTTCTCAACATGATTGTTTCTGTTACCAATAACTTTATTAAATTAATTAGAGTTATAAGTTTTATTTTCAGGTTTTACAAGAATGTCAGGTTATCTTGTGGCGAACGGATCATTGGTAATCTTCCGCTTAAAGAGCTTGAAAAGACCGAGCTCTGGTTACTACAATATGTTCACAGAGTAGAATTTTTCGAGGATTCTAAAAACTTGAAAAGGGGCGAGACCATTCCATGAAACAGTAAGTTAGCTTCGTTAAATTGTTTTATGGATAACAATAATATTATTCGTATTGGAGGAAAATTGCAAATCTCATCTTTGTCATTTAATGAAAAATAACCTATTATGCTACCTAGTAAACATATAGTAACTTTAATGGCCATAAAGTATTTTCATAATAAACACCTGAATATTGGTTCTAATAACTTGCAGTATCATATTCGTCGTAAATATTGGCTCTTAATGGTAGGAATCTTGCACGTAAAGCTGTTCATTAAAGGTTTTATGGGAGACGAGGTAAAAGTCCCAAAAGGTTTTCAGATAGTGGAAAAATTTTGTAAGTGCAAATATTCAATTTAAAAAGCTGCATGAATTACTTAAATCTTCTAATGAAATGTTAATTAATTATTTAATGACGAACATAGTAAATGGCATTTTAAAACACCTAAGTCTCCTAATTTCGGTGGATTTTGGGAGTCGGGAGTAAAATCCTTCCAATTTCATTTAAAGCGCGTAACTGGAAATTCACATTTAATTCTCGAAGAATTTATCACGTTAATTGCTGAAACAGAAGCTGTTTTAAATTCACGACCACTAACCCCACTTTCATCAGAATTTGATAATTTTGAGACATTGTCACCTGGCCACTTTCTTATTGGTAGACCTATTACTGCCATCCTCGAGCCACAACTCATAAATGTTAAAAAAAATATTTTGTCAAGTGTTCATTGGTTGTCCCAAAAGATATGGAAAATTTGAAAAAGGGACTATCTAAACAATTTGCAAGAGAGAAGCAAATGGCAATTTGCGAAAGATAACATTGATACAGGTACTCTAGAATTGATACAAAATGACTCTCTTGTAGGTACGAAACGGCTTTCGGGAAGAATTGTAGATGTTTTTAAAGTAAAGATAATATAATAAGAGTTGTAAGTCTTAAATTTCCGGATGGAAATATAATTAAAAGAAATATTAGAGAAATTTCACCTGTTAATTGAAGAAAATGAACTCAATTTTACGATGTATGGATTAATTTTTTTTTAACTTTACTTGTTCTATTCATGTATTACTATCTCAACTGAATTGATTATGTCTTTTTCCTGAAATTTCATTTTCTTATTTGTGTGTATTGAAATTAGTATTTCAATGGGTGCCGGGATGGGTATGCCTCTGCCCCTCCCTATTTCGATAGAGAGGAGCAAAGACGCCCTCTATATCCTGTTTACCTAGCACTGTACCACTTGCGCTTATATCAAGTGGCAGCCTACTAAGTGCTCTCTTTCTGTTTATTACTAAAATAAAGTGAAATGTAAACTGTTTCTACAGCCTGGTTTTTTTTTTTCTAAATTGAACTATCGATGATATATTTAAAATACTGGCTTAAAGCCTTTTGGATTAACTTACAATCACCTCTAGAAATAAGAAAAATGATATCACGAGAATATATTACTCGCGTAAAAATATTATTTATTTATATATTAATACATTAAAACGAATAAATAATATTCGACGTGGGTAAAACCATTAAGCTATTGAAAAGTTAAAAAAAATAAAAGCAATCTTTTACCATAGCTCTCCTACATAATCGACGAATCGCATAAAGGGAACAAACTTGACTTTTCAGAAACTTAACAAATTTCGGTATCCGTGAAATTTTACAAAAATAAATGCAACGAACAATACCAACGCTGCACCGCTGTTCTAATTCACTAACAGCTAAAGGGAAGAAATTGAATGCCACCTGCAAACTATCACGCCTACGAATTGTTCAAGGATAATAAGAGAATAGTTCAAAAATCAAAACACTCACACTGCATTTGTGGCAAGGCAATAGTAGATAACGGCAGACGGCGACCATTTCGAAATTCAAAAAGGGATATTTACTTTCTTATTTTAAAAAAATATTTGCACACTTTTATTTGACCTTACATAAATATAAGAATATTTTTAGGTCAAATCTCACAACTTTTTTTGAAGCACTTACACTTGTCCAATTGTTTTGAAATTCTGCTTAAGTGCAAATATAGAACCGAAGGCAATACAGTTATCTAATTTAGTGACCATGGCACAATGTTATATAAATGATTAGTCAGATCGGGCGCTCCATGCCTCCACCCATATCTGTGTCACACGGGACTATGGCTCCCTTTGCAACGCAAATTCCCGATCATGACCATTAAGCTATTTGAAGGGATTATTTCTTGGAGAATCCTTACGTTTAGCTTTCTAATGTAAAGAATTTTCTTCTAAATTTAGAAAATTAAATTCTTCCTCACTGAAATCATGAATGTTGTTATGAAATATGTTTTCAGTTATTTTTAAATTTAATTTAAATATTTTCAAAAGCTCCCTACCTTTTCTCAGGATCGGTGACTAATTGGACTGTTCAAAATATAGTCTTCATAATTCCTCAAGAACTGATTATGAGTATCCTAATTTTGATTTAGATTCGTGTTCAATAACAATTCAGAAACTAGCTGCGAGAAGTATTGTTTACTTATTATTAATCAATGATGGTTTGATAAAGTTTCTCTTTATCTTGTTTCAGTGTAAACGTAAAAATGAAGTACTTGTGATCATGTGTGTGCGTGACTATGGGGTAAAATCGTAGGCTACTAACATGTATCTGAAATGTTGAATGGCGCAACAAGCCGCCAATAAGTCACATCACGTTATTCATAGCACGCTATTCATTGTCGAGGCTCAAAGTCTTACCGTTGATGTTGTGAGGAAGTTAGGAGAGGGAAGTGCCAGTTCAAGTACAGTCCTCGTCATTTCGCCGAGATTCAAAATTATAAGGTCAGTCACCAATATCCCTCGGGTTACTTCTAGTGTGACTTTTATAACCCAATCAAACAATCAGTGAAAATACACTCTGTGCGTTAATTCTGTTGGATTAATTAAGCTATATGTAAATTTGAAGTCTTGAGAAAATGAGCTCAGAAAACCAATTTGCAAAGATGCATAATAACCCTTTTCATCATAGTTATTACTTCTTTTTAAGTAAGGGAAGAAAAAAATTGTACTTATGTTGTGTTTTAAAATTTTATTTCTCATTTTTAAAATCCTTTTTTCTTTCGTGGTATTTTTTAACTTTAAGACTTATATTTTTTGTTATTAATCTTTATTTGACTGTTCTAAGTAAATTATATTTTTTTTATAATGAAATGTGTTTCAAGAGCTCATTCGCTTCGTTTAGAAGTTTGGAAAAAAAATGCTCAATTTTTATGTTTATTTATGTTGTAATGCGTGTTTGTTAGTCACTGAAACCGTCATGATATTAAAACAAAACTTGATAACTTAAATTTAATTGAAAAAATGGAACAACTGCATTTTTAATTATTGCAAATTAATCAAAACCAAGTTATGAAATATGGTATTTAAAAAAAATTCTCAAAGAATGTACACTGAATTAATTAATTAATAAAGTAGTTAACGCTATTCAGATGAACGCGTCTTTTGTAATATGATTAATTTAATTCCGAAAATAAATCATTGATTGATGAACATTCCAGAAAAGTCAAAAGTTTCTACGCTTATAAAGAATTAAATACTCGTACATAAAAAGAGTAGTTTTAAGCTTATTATTTATACATCAAGCCATCTTAATTTTGGGGTGGCTTCGTGATTAATGATTTACACGCGATGTTATCAACGTTTTATATATAGAGAGAAAGATGTTGGAATAAATAATTAAATATCTCTCTCAAGTCTTACCGTAATTCTATATTTTTAGAGTCATTAATGAAGAAAGAAAACTATTTTTTGTTGAAGGATTTCTTTTACAAGGAAGTATTTCTTGCCTTAATAATGAGTCTATCATTACATAATGAATTACGAGGAAAAAATCCCTTTTACTAATAGTTTTAACATCAAAATGATTTATCTTAAGTCTCTGTCATTTAAAAAATAACTTACGCCAAATACTAGCCGAAGTAATCGTATGTTTCCAAAAACGTAAATTATTTTATACACATATTAAAAAGATGAGATATCAAGAAGGAATTTTCATCAGATTTATGTTTAATTGTTTTATTTAATTTGTTATATAATTAAAGTTTAGGTTTGTTTATTTATTTACAATTTATTGAAATCATAAAGCAACATTTTAAACAATCTTGATGATAAAAGAAGATTACAATGTTGAAGAAATTAAATTTTTATGTTAATGAACAAAACAATTTGCTAACAATGACAATGGGAAACTGAGGTAACAATTAAAACAATATGCTAATAATTACAATGAGAATAATGAGCAAGTAGTTACAATGATTAAAATGCCCCTTCAATTAAAAACTATGTCCTATCAATTAAAAGCAATTAAAATGTGCTAGCTACTCGTATTTGAAAATAAACTATTAACTTTCTCTTACTGTTGTTTAAAACTGAACTTTTTTCATGTGCGTAATATTGCATGGAGCGATAACATTTAATCAACCATGAACTTTTTTTCTTTCATAGTTTCAGCGTTACTACTTTACTGAATAATTATTTTTAAATTTCATGAACCACTGAAAGAAAATTTGTTCTTATTTTCCATACACTTTTTTTTCCCTCTATTTTTACACAAAAAAATAGTTAATCCACCCGAAACAAAACATTGGCTGCTAAAATTAACAGAACAATGTACATATACTTTAGTTTCATTTACAGATACAATATCACTAATTATTTACAAAAATATATAAGCTACGGAAAATCGCCTCTTCTTTAACAACCCGAGTGCATTGCTAAAGCTTTTAAAATAAATTTAAATTATAAAATTTGAAAATCACATTGGGTAACTGTATTACAAACCCTTATAATACTTAACGAACATTACATTTCGTTAAATCACGCGTGGCATGCATTTTCTATTACTACATATTCAAGAATACATTCAATAAAAAAGAATGATAAAATAGAGAGACAATTTCTTTTCTTTTCAAATATCTAATCCCTTTGCTCTTATGGCACATTCCAAATTGTCGACCAATGGTAATGAGCAGGAAGTTGAGCATTAAACCCTAATCGACATCTTTAGAACTCCAACAAAGGAAGAAAATGCCGAGTAATTACCGGAGCGTAAGATTCCTTTCACCGGGATTTCAATCGATGCCATTTTTACGGCACAAGATTCAAATCAAAAGGTGCTAAATGGAGATAAAAGTTTTATCTCCGCAGAGATTTCACAGATGGGAATCACAAGAAATTGTAACGAGGCAATCGAGTGCGACCGGGTACAGTACTGAAATTACGCGAGAAATAATTATTAAAATCCATGGTACATTTACTCCCTGCAAATTATCATGTAGTTAATGGAAGGAGGAATGGAGCGAAGCAAAAGTATTGTTAATAGTGAGAAGTGAATTAATATTAGAAAACAATGACAGTTCATCATCATGAGGATAAGAAGAGGGACTTTCTGAAGGATATTCAAAGTAGGTTGTTTTCCCAGCCATTACTGTAATTGATATATATCTCTCCCCGTTGTATTATGTAATCGTCTGTCTCTAGTTGATATGGCGGTGTCACTTGGGGTATTCCAGATTTATTTCCCTTTAAATAACATCTGGGGGGGGAGGGTTTCTTTCTGATTTTGTATTTATTCTTACAGTTACTTTCCAATCAAATGGAACGAGATGCAAATTAATTAAACTTCGGAAGGGGAAGGAACATATATAATCAAATCGCAAAAAAGCAACAGAGAATTAAATTGAAAAGGAATGTTATGGTAATAAGAAGAGTGTTAGTGCGATATGCGCTGAAGTATTCTGGCGTTATATAGAAGATTTGGTCAGACTGGAGCACAACTCTATCGAAGAAATTGCAGTAGATACTCGCATCGTATTCTAGTAAGAGCATTATTTGACAGATTATAGATCTTGTTAGAATTCGAGGGTAAGGAAATTATAAGTGTGGAGAGCATTCTTCTTACGTGAGAAATAAATAAAAATATTTTCGATGTAACTGACTATTTTAATTAATTGGCCTATGCTTGAACTTAAGTTGAAGTTTAGGTTTGGTGATTAATTTTAATATAACAAATGAGCCGTGTAATAGGAAATCATCACGGTGGGTTTATTTGACGCATGCGCTGTAGCCGGTACATCATTAGCAGTAATTTTCAAGTGGGTTTCAGAGTTTGACACACAGAAACAAGTATATATCTGAGGTATATGCAGTCAGTAGCTGTAAACAGTGCAACCATTTAGAGATCATATTTTGGGTCACCACTTCGGCAGTGGATATTTTTTCGTCATTTTTGGATACTGATCTTTACTACTTTTTAAATAATCAGTTGTAGTTGTATGATGGAAACAAATTCGATTTCTCCTTCTGTCTGTGCAAACAAATCTTGTTCAACTTATTTTTCTTTTGGTTGACGCCTTTAAAACCAAGCCAGTAGGGAAATCTATGATGGGTCTTTTATCAGGAGCTTATTCCTCTCGTTAATGAACACAGCCGTCTAATCAATTGAATCTATTAAACAAGATGAGCTGAAAGCACTTTTATAATATTAAATTAATACATTTTTATGTTTTATAATGGAGGTTATATATATAGAGTATTTGGAAATCTTTTAATATTTATTGAAAGCAATTTCTCTGAGTAGAGCATTATTGCCCAGTTCGCAAATATCATCTCTATGACGATTACATTTTTCATAGTATATAACTTGTAACATCCTTTACTATATCTATTAAATTTCTTGATGAACATTGATCTTGAGCTTTGAATGAGAGTGTTAGCGAAAGTTGATTGTTTTGGCGCAAGAGTCAAATCTAGATGTGTTGTGGCAAACAATGTGCATCTGATCTAAAAGTAACAAAATGGGGAGGAGGAGGAAAAATTTATTGATACAAAAAAGGGTTTAAAAAGAATGGTTATTCTCTGAGTCGCACCATCTATGTTTATCAAAGATAGTAAATCTATAAGGAAGAAAACGATCACTACTGTACGTCGTGGTTATGATTCCTATTCTTACCTAAAGAATGAGAATCATGCCTAGTGGAGACAGTAAATTTAAGGGTATATTGTGACCAAAATATCAGTGTAACATTTTCTCTTACCAAGAGAATCAATGGGTTCTTTTCTAACAACGTCTTTGTCTTTTTTAATAATTCATTGTAATTAAAAACTCCTCCAGCAATTTACCCGTTTAGCAACTTTAACAATATTTATCCAAGATATAAACAATTTAATATGTACAGAAATAATTCAAAGCTATTTTAAGGCCATCTATATTCCAATATTATCATTTCAAAGCATTTTAAGTATAGTAGAAACTCATTATTAAAACTAATTTGGACCCAAGGTTTTCAGGTTTAAGAAAATAAAAAAAACCTTATAAAATGTGCTGGGGTACAAAGCTAAACACTGCGTACTGTAAAAAGAACCTGCGTTTTGAAACGAGGAAAGGCAAAGTTGTAAATAATTGCACTAGAGAGAATTCGTATCAATACATTATTTTCATGATATATATTATGCCGAAAAATCTACTTACTCCATGTTGTTTCAGGCTGATCCTCCCTAAATATTCATGATACGCTCTCTGGTTTGAAGAAACGATTGACCTTTTGTTATCTTGTTTTGGCGTTAATCTCTGGGATAATTAACTGTCGCAGATGTCACTGTTCGATGTGTTTTCATTTCTGCTATTTAAAACATATTTTATCTCAAACTGTCATGAATTTTACTATTTCCTTAAGGGATCATATGCGACTGTTATAGGCAATAAATCAAGAATATTTTTTTAATTCCTTCGAGCTGTCATACCGTTTTAAAAGTTCAATGAAATCGTGCATATTTCTGTTTATTAAAACTTATAATTCGTACTTTGATAAACGAATTTAAATATTCGTAAAAATTTTGAATAATGCTTAAGTTAGAGCTTAATGATGACGCTTTGCTTTCTAATTATTTAATGGTATATTAATTTGCACACACTATCCTAGAAACCCTTTTGTTTCAGAATATATAGTTTTTATTTCATAATACGATTGATTTAATAATGGTGGAGTCTATTTGCTCAAGAGCCAGATATGGCTACGTTGCACCAAACAAAATAGAACTTTGACCCAGACGCTTTAAAAATGAAAGAAAATTAAAAATGATTGACAAGATAAAGGGTCGAAAATAGAGAACGATTGCTGGAGTATCGCGGGATTGCTTTACCTCTGTTTAACAAAGACAGTAAGATTTGGGGTGCATCTGGATTATGATACTCATACCTACCTAAAGAAGGTAAGACCCTGAGTTCCCCCCAACCTGGAGGACTTGTCCCTTGATATAATCTCCAAGGACAAGGTGTCTGGCTATACTTCCAGACACTATGTACCCATTTTAGTCGCCTCTTATAACATGCATGAAATACAGTGGAACAATTCTTTTACACCCAGTCACTATACGGGTTTCATAATACAAAAGATCACTAAGAAATACAATTAAATATTTAATTTTATTTCTTAGCGTTCTATGATTTAACTTTTGATGTAGTTTTCATTTTTGTAAGCCGAATTGTATATCTACATTAAAGTTTTTCATATTATGTATTCATCTCTGAAACATTATAAGAATATGCACGAAGTAAAAACTTATAGTGTCATGTTTTTATGCCATGCAAAAAAATGTGACAGTATAATTGTACATGTTTCGTAAGGGTTATTTTTAAAATTACTAGAGTATATTACTAAAGTGTATTTTCCTCAATTAAGATTTCAGACCTAGATTTTAAAATTTTTGAAGTAGATAAAAAATAATAATCAATTTTCACAAAAGTTGATGCTATATATAAATGTAAAATGACTTTTGATCCTCTCTGTGTAAGATAGTAAATTTATGTGTGTGTGTGAATTTGGAATTTCACAAATTTACTGTAACAACAAACATCTCAACGGATTGAAGAAACATTGATATAAAAAATTTTTAAAAATTTCAATCTGTTGATTAATGAGTAATGATAATTAACAAATATTCAGAAATCAAAGAAAATTTTATCTTCGGAACTTAGCCTTTCGCTCCCCAAAAATTGTCACCATAATTTTTTCAGCTGATGATACCGTCTCTGCCATCCTTGGAGCAGATTTAATGATAGCAACCCAAAGTTGCTATCTTGTTGCTTGATTTATTGATATTCCAGAATATATTGTTAATTCCAGGTCTTTTCCACGATGGCAAATCGAAGCAAAAGAATGAAAATAACTCGATGAGTCATCAATAAATCGTAACCTATGGATTAGTATTAACTCTGTTTTGAGCGCAATTTAATAGTTAGAAGTACACAATGGTAAAATCAATTTTCCTTAGCAACGCCATCTGTTATCATAGACAGATCACATTTTTCAAAAATATTTATTTATAAAACGATCAATTGTATCAAGGGAAAAGAGAGGCCATCTAAAGGGATTTTTTATTTGTTTATTTATCGCTACATTAACCATGTTTAAAAAAATAAATTCTTTATAAACGTAATGACTCAAGACTTTATTTTACGTTTTAGTAAGAATGGAAGACTAATTTAATACTACCACATCATTTTCTGAAATATCGCTATTTACTGAAGTACATTTCCCTAAAAGCCAATAATTTCGATTCAGCTGACACAAAATTATTATTTCTGTATATTGAAGAAGAAATATTTCTTTAACGAAAGATTTTTCTGCTAAGTACGTTTTGAAAAACTCTCTAATTATATATTTTATACAATAGATATTTTTCAACTTTAAACTTCCTTTGAAAAATTATCCTCTTAAATTAAAATCCTAGCTGGAACATTTGCACTTTTCATTTTTATTTTTGAGTAGTAGAAAATGCAGCTGAAATTGGGCTCTTAATAGTTGTCCCAAATTGGTGAAACTCTTAAGTATTTTTCCCCGTTATCGATTGCGTTTTCCAAAATTCCATTTGAAGAATAAAGGCGTACATGCAAGCGATGTACGTCGATATTATCTTATATCATAATTGTTGACACTAGTGTTCAATAGAGAATGAATTTGTACATTAACTCGTATTTCTCAAAAAGTAATGAATAAAAAGTAAAAATATTGCTTCCCATTAAAATTCAAATTTTTTGAAGGGATTTCGTAATCGTAAGTATCCGCGTGTTCCGTGCATTTTGGCTTCCATGTCTAACAAAATATTTGCAGCGGCTCTCATATATAGTGGTGAGCCGATACATTTAGCTTTAAGAAAGGCAGTTAGCCATGATTTTAATTCTAGGAATCGCAAATCTCGTTCGCTTCTGATTGAAGCAAGCGAGCCTTCTTCTTCAAGAATTCTTCACTTTTTTGAATCAGGTTAAATTAAAGCAACTCATTATTTTGAAAAAATAGGCTTCCGATTTATTATGATTGGTGCAAAATGACGATGACAACTCGGTAAGGCAATAATCAGAACTAACATATGAATCAGTGTCATATTTAATTTTTTGGTCTTTTAACAGATAGAAGCTGATAATGGCAAACACCAGTTGTCATTAGCAACGCCACCTGTCTTCAAAAATGGGTTCTTTTTAAACCGTTGAATTATTGTAATGATAACGGGAATTGTTACTTTAACTACCAATAAAGTATTAATTACCCATTATAGTAATTTTCAAAACATAAGATGCGTTGGGCCATAAAAGACACTCCAAAATTTATGGAAAAAATTTTGGGGATGGTATTATTTTTTAGCTGGAATATCTATTCTCCGCACTGGTAAACTAATAAATATTGCAATCGAGAAGAAAAGACAAATTTGTCTTTAATGAAGAATAACATTTAAGTGCAAAATTTATAGTGAAATGATACTTAGTCTCCAAGAGAAGAATAATTACGACAACAAAATAGCATAGTAAGAGATATAAATTTAAGTCGAATGGGAGCAAGGCCTACAATTCATTTATTAAGGTATCCGCCTACCTTCGAAGAGGATTTTTTTAAATAACTGAAAAAATAACTTTTTATATGCATTATACTATAAGATATGGCTAAAAACTTAAACTACAATACAAAATTTGCATATATTAATAATTGTTTTCATATTTCAGCTCAAAAAAACATAAAAATAGCAGTAAAATGGCACTTGTGCAAAACACCAAAACTGAAATTTAAATAGAGATATTTCAATTCTGTAAATTTGTTATGATGAATTGAATCTAATTTAAGACTTGTGCCACTCTCACAATTATAACCCTGGAAATTAAATATTTATAGGAAGTCGTACTTTAACATACAGAAACACCTTACAAATTTGTGATAAGTTATGATTTTTATCATCAATAAAATGCAAAGTAATCGCATTATAACAATAGGAGAGGTTCAAGTCCTGAATTCACTTTCATACAGTATTCCATGAAAGTTTCATAACATTATATGCATAACTTTTTTCAATACGATATTTTGAGCTGAAGCAAAATGTGAAAATCTTGATCTTTAGAAAAAGCTGAAAATACATTTCAACCCAGAAACTTACCTAATTAAATAAACATTTAACTTGAAAGACCCTTGATTTGTAAGGTTCACTATCTGTATTACTTAAAAAAGTTATCTTTTTCTTCCTGATAGTCTTTAAAACTTTCATACGCTTACATTTAACAGGTGTTGTATAACGTTTCAATTCCCTGAGTCGATTGTAATCCAACTTACAAACTTACAAAAACTTCCTTTAGTACTCCTTATCATATTACACCATTAAAAGATTTATTTGCATTTTAGGTCTTAGGAAATTCATCTTGTATGTTGGAAGATATTTTGATGGGGATATTACGCAAAATATCAATGAAAAACAAACATCAAAGTTCCATTTCCGGTAGCAGAATGCTACTTCCAGTTCGAAAATTTGAAACAGACTATTATTAAAATGCTTATAGCTCAAGTTCTATGTAAGATAGAAACAAAATTGAAGCTGTTCTAGAACGCTAAGAAATCCGGCTTTAATAATAGAACGTAAATAAAAAAAAACGACTTTGTGACCAAAAATCGCGTTTTAAAGGTATGCGGATTCCTTAAAGAATTTTTCAAAGCCTTAACGATTTTTTTTAAGAAAATTAATTTTTCAAAAAACATTGTTGTTTAAAATTTAACAATTAATTTTTAATGAAGATGTAACTAATTAAGAAGAATAATATAAATTATATTTTGATAGAAATTAAAATCCAATACTGGGCGTTACATTTAATTTCTACGCACGGATGCATATAATAAAAAAATTCTCTAATTAAATAACAATAAAATAAAATTAATTTAGCTAATTTCTATGATTCAATGGATGAGTAACTAGTCTGCAAAATATAAAAATATAAAAAATGTATTCAATTCCAAATCAAAATAACTAAGAATTTTGAAAATAAAATTACACAAATCTCATATTTAATGTTTTCCTTCAATATTCCTTCAAAGAAAATTCCTGAATTGCAACAGATTCATAGACACTCGGGAATATTGAAAATATTGGATCAAGACGAGAGATTCAAAATGAAGTGAAATTTAATACACATGATGAAACAGATGAGAGATTCATTTAATCCCAAAATCAAGACAAACAAATACAGAGTCATCAATTATATAAATACAGTGCAACTTCAATAACATATCGGACCGACTCCAACAGCAACATATGAGACAACGCGGTCTGGCAGTGAGTTGAATAGACATGGGATGTTGTCCTGAGGCAGATGACCCGCAACTCACGAACAGACTCCTCCAAATAAAATACAGAATAGCATGGCTGAATTTCGCATTTCAGCAGGTCTTACAAATGCTTCACATGGGACAAGTTTGCGGAGTGAGCCCACCATGGAAGAGTCTGAACATAATGCAGAAAATTTTTAGTTACTCGAGCTGTATGAAAAATTGCCCCTGGAAGAACCCTTAGGAAATATCTCACAAGGGCCGTTGAGGTTCCACATACTACAATTATGCTGCACTGGCTACTATAAGACATAGCCTCCGAGGGTCTGTTACGAGGGCAATGTGTTGAACGACAGCGAGGGTGGAATTATACCGCTCACCAGGGTGCTTCTACACCAGTATGCAGTCATCATCTATCCCAAAAATGAGAGAGGATTCATCATTAAACACCATGTTTTGCCAATTTGTGTCCTTTTATGTCCCTTTGGCTAGGTGGCAATTTGAATGGAGATGTCAATATTTTGGTGTTAAAGGCAGTATACGAAAAGTGCGTTAGGATTACAGATTTACTTCTATAAGGCGCATGGAAGTAAATTGTGAAACAACTGGGAGCCATACATCTGACTGTATCGTGGAACTGTTCACTATATTGGATCCACGAACGCTTACTGCACTATCCTTCAATCCTCTCACCTCGTCGTCTTCCTGGTCGTTCCAAACCCAGTTCTCTGCCCGTAGGTACCATCTCGTGTCCAGTGCATCGAACATGTTCTGATGGAACACTCCTAACGATCGACCTGATGAACAACACAGCGCATAGACCAGCTTGTGGTTTTAATGCCGATAATAAGATCCATCGCTTAATTATGTGAAATGTCTTCTCATACGTCTATGGCATTCTTCTCTTACTAAAGCTCTCTTAGATTCGGAATGTGTTCCTTACTCTTATGAATCTTTTATAGAAGAATTACTTCCTGATTACAAGGTGTGTCGTTATGCGTGTTGACACCAATATAGATCATTTTTATATCGGCCATTATTCAACTATTTTGTAAAATTTCGCACTTGTAGCTCGCTTCGTTATTGGTACGCTATTTTCAAAATTCTTGAGCTTATATTTAGATATATTCTTGTTTTTATTTTCTTTCAAATTAATAATAATAAAAGCGTTAATCTATTCTTATCTTTTTTATCCAAGGTATTTAAATTCATTTTAAATTATTATTTTTATATAAGAGTAGTTTAATATTTATAGATTTTTTAAGAGTAGATAAAATTTCGAATAAAATATATAGATAAGGGGCATTTTATTACATTTTGTTATCCATAAAGTTTTCTTTTGGGAAAGTTTATTAAGCCTGAATGTTTTAGGAAAAAAATTTAGAATCATATTTTACATAATATTAGACTTGATTTTAAAGAACAAGATATTTTTATAAATATGAATAATAACTTAATATGTTTTTTTTTTTTCAAAACATTTCTCTGAAAGCAGAATTTCCTTCGAATTTCATAAAGAGTAATTTAAAGCATAACTTTTACGCAGGTTTTTTTTCTGTTTTTAAATTTTATTCACAACGTTTTTCCCCATTTGCATTAAGTTTTGTGTAATTATTTTTATTTTTACTTGCATTAGCACTTGTTGTCTCTGATAGAGGGCAATACTATTCTTCCCTCTTAAGAATGAGCTGGAGAATTTATGATTTATAAGTTGGAGAATGGTGTTCTGGTTTCTGCTATACATGGTTTCTTATGTAAAATTTATAAACTTGCTTAATCTCGTTGATTTATTTTTTAGATTCTACTTTTTTTATTTTCATTTTCTATTCTGTTTTCTTCTTTTTCTATTTTCATTTTTATTCTATTTTCATTTTTATTCTATTTTCTTCTTAATCTATTTTCATTTCTATTCTGTTTTTTTTCTTTTTCTATTTTCATTCGGTACATATTTAGTATATCTATTTGTCTACAAGTATATATTTTGCTTGATTTCATCTTTTGCAATTTGTTCTACTTAAAATCTTGTTTCTTTTGAATTTATGGTATTTCCATTCTTTTTTTAAGATTGTTGGAAACCTCTAAGACATTGTTTAACCAACTAATCTATCAAATTCAGATTCAGAATTTAAAATTGATGTATCTCATTTTTTTGGTGGTCCTTTTTTTTTTTACTGATAGTCTTTGTTTTTTTATGCTTTCATTTCTACTTATTCATGATATGAACATTATCTTTAACAATTGTATATAAGTTAACTCTATTCTTTCAGGAATATTGATCTACTTCTTACTTGATCAATATTCCTGAAAGAATAGAGTGCACTTCTTTTTTCTTTGTATTTTGTTGTACATTATATGCAATTAAAATCTTTTTTTCCTCACACTTTTCGATGTTATGAAATTAATTTGCAAGGTTTTTTTTGTAATTTTTGAAAAATAATTTCTTTCGCTTAAATTCTTTCTTGTTCCTATACTAATTATAGTTAAATATTTCAGTTGTTGACTTAAATTTCTGAATCAATATTTACATTATAAATATATATAAAGCATTAAACATAAACAAGAGTGGCTCAAAATATAATGATGTTAGGAATAGGAAATAGGAATGAATAATCTCACCTAATCCAGATGTTGTCGATAATGACAATTCCATGTAAAAAGACACTGACCACTCTCGACTCTACATCATTTAAAGCTATCCAATGAATCAGTGCAAAATGTGTTTTGGCTCCGTTTAACACTTTGAAGCATCGAATTATAAAATCAAATTGTTTTAGTAAGGTCAGTAGTAATATTATCATTCTAGTTTATTTGAATTAATTTTGTGACAAGGTTTATTACAAAACTCATGGATATTTTTAATTAATTTATTTTAATTCATTATTGCATACCATACTCCGGCGTATTATGCAACATTTAGAAATTACTTTACCTATAGAGGCGAATAAGCATTGGCGCGAGATTAAAAATTAGGTAAAGAAGAATTTATATAATACTAAACAAACACACACACACAACACATACAACGCACGTATAATCAGTATGATATATATAATTATAAGTTAAAGAGAGCTATCACTTCTTTGTTACATGAAAGGCTCGGATCTCTTCTTTCATCAGCTAATTTGGGATCTGATATAGCAAAGTACAGACTTTTTATAATCCCTAAAATATATTTCAGAAAACTCTTATTTTATCCTTCGAACTGAAAACTTGCATCTGGATATTTAAAGCCTTTTACACTATTTCAAATACTTAGGAACAGAAAAACTACTATTATGCTAATCAATTTTCACTCCTATTTTTTGCGACAGCTTAGCAAAATATTTCTGAAGAATGAAATGTAAATCGCTATCCACTTTCATTCTTGTAAACACGTTTTTAAAATGTTAAATGTATTCTTAAAATGTTCTAAATGTTACATATAGAAAACATTTTCTTTAAATTTTATATTTTTATTATCTTCAAATGTTATTCTCGCTGAAAAAGATATTCATGAAGAAGTGGCAGTGAATATTTGAGTCGCAATGTAGACTCATTTTTTATGAAAACATAAAACACGAAGATATTTTTGATTTTTTTAAAGATGGAAACTTTACGGCTTGTCAGATTTAACTCCAGATAATCTTTTGTAGTTTGAAAAATCGTTTCACCAACTAAGTTTCTCAAAATTTAAAACTGCGTTTCTGTAACAAATCTATGAGTGTTATTCTTGAGTTGTAAGCAACTTTTTTTAACCAGATTATAAAGTAAAAATATATACTGTATCAAAAGAACGTAAATATTGTAGCAACCTAATTCGATTCTAAAATGAATGTAAAATTTGGAATTTTTTCAAGAATGTTTTCAAGCTCTTTTTACAACTATACTTACTTATTTTTAAGTCATAGAAAAATATTTAATGTTATTATACAGGTTATTATATAGAAAATGTTTAGAAAAGTTCCATGGACTTGGATGAGATAAACTTTATTAATGATAATTATTTTCTATTAGAATAAAATACTTATTGCGTATTTTGTCCTGATATACATAATAGGATTAATATGCTCGTGATTGGTTGTCTTCTGCCAAGCAGGAGAGAACCAGTGGAGGAGAAATTTCTCTTTCTAAAACTGGCATACTATTATGGAAAGCGTCGTAATTTTGATTCTCAGATAAACGACGAGTATGGCAGATGAGCTGGCACCTCCATCTCCAAATTTACGAATACGTATAGGGAAGACATTGGGATATCGATAATTCTAACTTGCATTAGCTCCGCTACACAGCAGATCTATAATGACATCAGGCATCAAATCCACAACTTGATGAAAATAACACTGGTCGAGAGACCCCGACCATAACCATCAGGGGTTTGTATGGAAATCTTCATCTAAGACTCAGAAGATGTTAGAGAAAATAAATAGAAACGATATGATGAAAAACGGTCTATATACGTGTGTTAAAAGCATTTACACCAAGTTCTCGCAAACACTGGAGATGATTTTTGGAGTGAGGCACTACTTCAGACGAAAGTTTTGAGCGCTTTCCACATATTGCGCGCGGGAAGTGAAGAACAGCTATCATCAAAGAATTTTACATTGAGATTCTTAACGAAGAGATTAAATCAGACAAATTCGAGTCTAAAAATCGGAGAAACAATTGACTTTTGTTACATGACAATGCATCAATACATTGATCCCTGATTGAAAAAATGTATCTTGCCAGTACAAAGTTACCACTCTGGACACAAAATGTTCCAGAGTGGTAACTAACTTCCTATTCTCCCGACAATATCAGCGAAATTTTACCTCTTTCAACAGCTGAGAATGAAACCGAATGGGCTCCGTTTTTCTAATTCAGAAGAGGTACGAAAAATAAAGTCTGGGCGGCTGAAGAAACATTTCAAAAATTGTTCTCGGGAATATTTTGCACAGTTATATGAACAATAGAACAAATATGGAAATACAAGAGAGCAGTACATTGAATGAAAATAAGATAAAATACTATAGAAAATTAAATAATGAAAAACGTATATAATAAAGTAATTAAATTGTGTAATAAATTGTTCTTAACCAATTCCAGAAACTTTTTGATTCTATTAGTAGCCAGGCAATATTTTGATTCTATTAGTATTACTTACATTCATCAAGGCAAGTACCATATCAAGTCTTAAATGTTGTTGTTCAAAATACAAATTAAACTGTATTATCACTTATATAGCTATCTTAAGAGTTCAGCTGAAAATGTATCCTCTTTAAGAAGGGGGTCCCCTTAGAATTGTCCGCTAGAAGTTTTTTTCCCCCTCAATTTCCTAAGATGTACACGAATAGAAGCCTTTTGCTTCCCAAAAATTGTCGCAATATATTTTTCGGTAATGAGACCATCATCGTCTTTTCAGGAGCTTAATCACCAAAACCAACCAATCGTTTCGATAGTAACTTGGTTTCTAATACTCGGTAACTTGACGTTCTTTGTTCATTGGCAATTTCTTGTACATTAGTAACTTGACACAAAATAACAACAACTCGACATGCAGCAATTTTGAATTGGCTGCAAATGGCTGACAAATGAAAACTGACCTATGAATCAATGTCAAATTTGTTTGTTGCTTTTTAACAATTGGAAGCACACAGATGAAGCACTTTAGAAAATTTCGTATATTTTTCTGTGAGCCTCAGTGTGAATTGAGTCGTCTTGGCCTTCTTTCACTAGTATTGAATATAATTTCATAAAAAAAGTATTAAAATTATCTAATTTTCTTTTGTTGTACTTATAGGATTGAAGTAAAAAAAGGTAAGTATTAAATGTATTTGAATCTATCAATCGAATTAGTGTACATATAGTCAAGTGTATCGTAAGAATTCCTGAAATGAAGTCAAATTATTCAGAACTTTTAGTGAAATTGCCAAGCCACCATTCAGCTCCTTTATAAGATTGCTTCGACGGATGCTTTGTGGACTAGCGATTTCGATATTTCTTTGAGATTTTACTACATCGCATTTCCTTTATTTCCTTAATTATTTTTTTCCTGTTCTGCAAAAATCTGTTGCGATGTATTTAATTCGAGAAGTTGAACATATTCTATGTTAGGCAGTTTTGCGTATGATTGAAGAATTTTTGATTACCAAGCAAATTTTAGGAACAGTTATTTTATTTACGTATTTTAATTTTGGAACACGGAAATTCTGCTAATATACTTATTATTTTATTTATTTAATTCATGAATAATTTGATACAGTTAATACAAATATTTAGAATTAAATTATTTACAACCAATTTAAAAAGAATTACATTTTATAATAAATGTTTACTTTAAAACAATGTGTTACGTAATAGTATAACTATACTGCTGTTTGTAGAAAATGCAACACCATGAAAGAATCATCAGAATCAAATGAAATTTAATGCAGAAACGACTTGTACTGATACAAATAAATGATGAAATTTTCAAAACAAAAGAAACAAATTAAGCGTCCGAAATCAGTATTTGGTGCAGCCACCATGCGCTGCAATAAGTGCTGCTATACGACGTGGCATGGAGTCAAACAGATGTTGAATATCTGCTTGAGGAAGAGAATTCCATATCGCTTGTATGCGCAACCAAAGTTCGTCTTTGGAAACTGCAGGACGCGGATCACGAGCGAGACGCCGACCAACCATATCCCACACGTGCTCAATAGGCGACATATCCGGTGAATAAGCAGGCCAAGGAAGAAGTTGCATGCGTTGTACTGAACAGAAGTCTCGAACAGTCCGCGCAACATGTGGGCGTGCATTATCCTGCTGAAAGATAGCTCCAGGGATGCCTTGAAGGAAAGGAACGACTTCGGGCTGTAGCACTTCACGGACGTACCTGTTGCTATTGAGATTACCCTCAATTCGTATCAAATTGGATCGTCCATGATACGAAATCGCACCCCAGACCATAACTCCGGGTGTTCGACCACTATGTCGTTCAATAATACACTCAGGAAGGCAGCGTTGACCGGCATAACGTCTAACACGAACACGGCCATCATGGGTCCACAAATTGAAGCGTGATTCATCTGAAAAGACAACTTGGTGCCAATCAGCTCGCCTGTCTCTGTGCTCAAGAGCCCACTGCCGACGCAGCCGTCGATGATTCGCCGTGAGGGGAATCCTGTATAAAGGCACCCTTGCACGCAATCCACGGCGCAGCAGACGACGACGAATTGACGAAGCCGACAATTGTACACCTGTAGCAGTAGACCAACGTGCTGCCAGCTGCCTGGAGGAAGCTGTGCGATCATTCACCGCCATGCGGAGCAGGTGTCGATCATCGCGCTCTGACGTCACCTTCTGTCGTCCAGTGCCTGTTTTTCGAGTTGTTCGGTGCTCGGCGGTCCACTGCTTCCAAACTCGCATCACTGTGGAACTGTTCCGCTGCATACGAGCTGCTATTGCGCGATAGGAAAATCCTCCTTCTCGAAGGCCGATTATCCTCCCTCGTTCAAACTCCGTAAGTTGCTTGAATTTCTTATTCTTCCGTCGCGGAGGCATACTCAGGTCTCACTAAACGTTTGCCACTAACAAATAATCATAGACTTTTTTCAACGTCCCGCTACAGCACTTTATTTATACGCTTTCAGCATCAATTCAGAGGGCGCTGCGCGCGCCGCGCACGCGCGATGGCTCTGAAACTTTATTAATTTGCATAATATCCTATAATTGACATTTGCTGCGAATTTCATTTGATTCTGATGATTCCTTCACGGTGTTGCATTTTCTACAAACAGCAGTTTATTATTTGGTAGCATAATTCATTATAATTAATAGCAGCATAATTAATTCTATATATGAGCAAGAAGAATGAAATTTATCTTCAGAGTTTTAGAAACTTTTTTTGGAGGAATTCAAATCTACCCCAAAATTTTCAAGTTCAGGAGAGCGTTGTGACTCAGGAAAGAATTTATTTCATTGACTTTGGTATGAATCAATTAATTACTATCGTATTATTTAGTAATTTACAATTCATTTTGATTACTAATTTATTCTTCGCTTTAATAAAAAATAAATAACTGAAAAGTTTAAATATTAGTTCTTGGTACAAATTACTTTAACCCCCCCCCCCCAATTTCATTGCTGATAACTAATGGGTACTCAATGAAAAAAAAACATACTCGAACACGATACATTTCTAAATACAAACCCTCTCGCTCACGAATTATGAAAAAAAGTAAAGAAAAAATCATTATATGAATTAATATACTTAAGTTCTTGTTTAAAATTATGTAGAAAAAAATTATTTGTTCAACTTGATCCCATTAAGGTATAGTTGAGGAGCCTCATATTAAGCTTGTACGTTTAAAACGTTGTAAATATGCCTATTCAGAAAAATGAAAGGAAACAGGCAGGTGACAAATTTAACACATCGATCAATAACTCCCGAGACTACCCCAGAGATGGCGCTCGTAGTAAACCAGTAACCAGGTCTTTCTAGAGTACTAACCTTTGCTTGAAACGTGTCAAAATTTTAAGTCGATTGGACCAGGAAAAAGGTTTTTGAAGTGAAGTGAAAAAGGTTTTTTCCAAGTGGGTGCCGCGATTGCTTTCGATGGAACAAAAACAGCAACGAGTCGATGATTCAGAAAGATGTTTATCGCTATTTACTCGCAACAAAAAAGATTTCTTGCGAAAAAAAGAAAAGAAAAAGAAAAATTTTTTGGAAAAAAAAAAAAAAAAAAAAAAGATTTGGAAAAGGGTTGGAACGATTGTATCACCCTAAAAGGTGATTAACAAAAGGTGTTATGTTGATGAATAAAAAAAAAATTTGCAAAAAAAATGTTGTTTTCAATTTTAGACTCGGGAGTTATTGATCTATGTGTTAAGTTAATTTTTATATTGATTTTAATGTTTTGAATAATATTGGAACGCTTATTACTTGATGCAATGAAATTACAGATATATTGGTACAATTACCTTGAATGAAAAGCCTGGAAGCACTCAGGACATTGTACTACCTTGCATCGAGCACATATGTATCTAGATTTCCTAGGACAGCTGTATAAGTGGCATTTAACAGCATATTTCCCATCAGTTTTAGCAGAATAATCCTCACCACTATATCTTCTCAATTCAGCAGGAGCTTGCACCTTTAAGCGTTTATTTGTTGGTGGATCCCGCAATGTATTTGGTCTACCTTTCTTTTTGCTTTGAGTCGAACTATCATTATAAATAAGGGAACTCGCCATGGAGGATTTAAGCTCTAATTAATCCATGGATTCATTTCCATGATCTGATTTCTATAAGGTACAATAATTTACGACGCAAACATTAAGAATATAGAGAAAAATTCGGAGGTACCACTGTTTATGTCGTAGCTTATGTCTATTCAGACCTAATAATGTATCAATGCGATGTACTCCATCCACATATTTTTAGTATACATTTCGATGGAAGTAGGTTTTAGAATTTCGACAACACGTTTTTCTTGCTTGCATCAACGTTTCACCAATCCTACACGGCTTGCTACAAGAAATGTTCAGGTTTCATGAACCGATGAGTTGCCCAACTATATTGTTATTGTTATTTTTTCCTTACTTGTGGTATTGAAAAATGTGCCTCTTCGATCACGTTTCATTTCATTGATAGGTTTCAATTTATTTGTGGCTTCTTGTGATCTATTTGCACGTATTGTTCCTGATGAAAAGTTTTCCTATTCAACAAATATCATTAGATAAGGAATTGTGAATAAATTGTCGATTAGTACTTTCTGATTTTTTTTTTTTTTGTTTTTGTATTATAACATAAGTTTACAAAGTCTCAATACAACAGCTCCAACTGTTTCAAATTCTTTACAAAATTCCTGAGATTCAGCATTTGTAAGTTGATAAATTTCAAAGGAATAAAGATAGCAAGAAATTCCAGCTAACACCCAGGATTTTGTTTTCTATGCGTGGGGTTTACCTCTTATGAATTGTTTGATGCTTGATCTTCCACTGAACGGAATCATCATTTTACTCATTGACAAATACTCTTCCGGGTCGCAGCTATCTAAAAAGTATTGCAATTCTAGTCTGATTTTATACAGCTTATTTTTACTGTCGTCAGACGTATTACTTGGAACAAAAGGAAGGTATTTCCTTATTTCAAAGAAGCTACTTTGCTTCATATAAACAGCCTTTATTCTTACTTTCGCGCCATGTTACTGAATACTTCCAGGAATACTGAAGGTATGCTATAACAAAATATACTCCTCCTTCAGTTCATGGAGAGTAATTGTAAAATTTTCTTTCTGTTTTAAAGTGGTCTACATAGTTGATTCATCCACTTTTTCTTCTAAGAATCATCTTGCAGTATTTTAGAGAAATAATCAGTAGGCGTATTTCTAGATACATGGGAATTCTGATTTCTTAAAAATGGAAGTATATTGTTTGCAAGATAATTATCTTTTCCTATTTATGCATTTTTTATTAAAATGTATGATACAAATTTTTTTTTAAGGAATTATATTAAAATTTGTTTGGTTTTATTATTTTTTAATGAAGATGCCCTTCGCAACCACGTGTTATTTTGAGCCTCATATGAGGCACTTGGATTTCCATTAAATATGAAATTTATTTTTTAGGAGTAAACAATTTTAGTTAAATTATATGACACATGTATGCCTTACAACAGGGACATTTTTTATGTAACTCATTTGGAAATGTATTAAGTAACAAATGAAGTTATTTCTACATTCACTTTTTTCACAAAATCGATAATTCAAAATTAGTGCTGCCATCAGTTACGATATACTAAAGCAATTTGAAGCATCATTTGAAGCTTAAATGGATAAGAGGTGTCGCTCAAGAGATAAAAAAATTGAAAGAAATATTATAGGAAACAACTCTTTCTTTCAATTATTGTAGGAGCCTCATATGGGGTCCAGGTGAGCGAGAGGGTTAAGTCCAAATAAAACGTAGTATTTTATGCCATTGAAAATAAAATTTTGAGTAAAATTTTACGTATATTTAAAGTGTTCATATATAAATTAATATAATTTTGAATGTCAGTTGTTGTTATTATTAGATTAATTACTAGCATTAAGGCTTATATAAGCACATACATTGTGATATATATATAAAACAACTTTCTTTTACTTAAAAATATTGAATTAAAGTTATGAAAATAACACAATCGAGGCTAATTTCAGTTTCATAGAATTATTTCATTTTAGCGGAGAGAGAGAACATTTCCACTCGGCGGGAATTACATATAACTCGGCCATTGGATACAGATAATGACATTATAGGTAAGCAAAAGAGGAGGTAAGAAGAGAGCGCTTTTCGCTGTGTTTTCGTATATATCTAAGGGAAAATTCACTATATACGTCATGGTCTGAAAGGGGGGATTTCAAGGGAATTTGTGTAGACTTAAAGTCTGGTAGGGTTCATCCCTACAGGTCTGGACAGTGGGAACTGCATTGTCAGCGAATTTTTTAGAACGCGTGATTGAATAAATTTAAAAGAAAAAAGGAATCGTATCATGACATAAGAATGGACATTATCTTTTAAAAGAGAGAATGGGCAAATTTAGGAAATTAAATTATTTAAGTGAAAAATTAATAGGAATTAAGTTAAATCATCACACACACACACACAATATATATATATATATATATATATATATATATATACTTTTACACAGTTTATAATTTTTTACGCAATCTCTGGACCATTCTATTACTTTACCAAACAACTTATTACCAACCAATAGTATGCATCCTTTTACACTTTATTACAAACCAAACAAGAGCTTGAATACATTTTGAATTTATATGGAAATGACGGTTGTAATCCTTACAATGTTGTAATTATTTCAGGACGAAATAATGAATAGCCAGGATGATTTCAGGAACAAATATTATTTAATGCTCGACACGTTCCACAACACAAGACAGGATACAAATACATAAATAAAACACAGATTCACGAACATGACTACATCGTTCTTCTTACCAAGTCTTTCGCCTTCGATCGCGCTTGCGCTCGCTAGTCGTCCTGCTCACCAAAAAGAACATGTGGCGCCATCTGGCTACCGTTTAATAGTTACATGGAAGGTAGTGGTAAATTACAGTGTTACACGGTTTTTTTTTTTTTTTTTTTTTTTGCATTTTGCATTTTGAGTACCTGACATCCATTTTAAGCTTTTTATTCGTTTGAAGATTTTTCGACATTTCTAATCACGTATTTGACTTTTCATTTCTTTGAGTCTTTGTTAGTAATTTTTATATTTTGATTTGTTGATAACTTTTAGAATTATAGATTTTATTTTTGCAATTTTTATCACTGAACTTTTTTGCCTCTTTTTATGATTGAATTCTTTTGTACTTTGGATTTCCCAAACCAGCCTACCAAATGGCATAGGGGGAAGATTGGTACCATTAAACTAGTTTAACCCCACTTATTCGGTCCTCAGCCCGAAAATGCTTTTTGACTTGCTGGGTTCCATATTTTCTTTATTTTTTAATTTACTTTTACATTTCTTTCTGGCTTTTTGTCTTTTAAATATTATTCTTACATAAATTTTCATTATATATATATATGTATAAAGACAAGTAGTAAATTTCACAAACATGTAACATCCTAAGAATATCTAAAGCAATTAAAAGAAAAATAAATTATAAACAATCAAATTAACAATTATGCAAATACTTAATAGTAAAACAATCTAAATTTTAAAACCTTAAAAACCAAAAAATCCAAACAAACAATTAAAGAATCACTCAGAGTTTAGTATGAAAAAAAAGTGATAGAAAAGCAAAATATAAAAGCAAGAGGGGATTAACGCTATGTTATTTGTATGCCATCTTCTCACCATCTAAGCATTAGCCAAGAGGTCCTTCCAGACTTGGCAGAAATAAATAGTATCTTGACGTTTTCCTAGTGAATACCAACTATTTCACTGCTTTCAAAGTATCTTCTTATCTTTTCCCTTTCAGCTATACTTGTTTCGATTCAGATAGATCATTTACGGAAGGGCGAGTGAGTGAGTGAAAGTTGAAATTGAGAAAAGTTAAGGTTCACGACGTATAAAAGCTAGATCCTGCAATACGACGCCGAACAATGCGTTTATGTGATCTACCCCTTAGAAGAAATGGAAAAAGGAAAAAATTGCTTGGCAAGAAATTGAGTTGAAAATAGAGAAATATCGCCAAAATATCGCAAAGGAACTTCACCTGTGTTTACAAATGATAAACACCATAAAAAAGAAAGAGATCTTTAGGGTACCGTGAGGATCAAGATTCTCTTATGTTATATATCTGAAGAATGTATGGCTCTGAAAGAGCACAGGGACGAAAGGTAAAATGGAAACCAATAAATTCGAAATCCCATACCTTTGCAATTGTTTTCCAGCTTTCAATCCTCACCAATAACAGCAGAGAATTGATTGTTGATTGTTTTTTAATGTCACTTATAGAAACGACACGAGGACTCTTGTTGACGGAAATCGTCATTTTGAGCCTCGATGACAATTGAACGTGCAACTCCCTTTCCAAACTTCCACACCACGCTTACGGGAATACATGCAGAATAGACAGATTTAACATGCTTCATAAAGGGATATCAGGACGCGAACGATTCCTCGGAAATAATGCCCACAGTGAACCCGCGACCATGGTTATTAGGTTGTCGCAGCCGCCGTTATCAACAGGCACACTTAATGCTGACTGAACCTTAGAATAAGCGTTGAATGGCGCTCATCTAACGCCAACTCCTGATTTGGTTCTGAGAAATTACCCTCACATCAATCGTTCCCTCAATATTTGCCCGTTTTTGAAATTGGATCTGTTAAGATTATCAACAGATGTAATGCGATTACATCTTTGCATCTGTTAAGATTATCAATAGATAATGCGATACGATTATATATTTTTATCTGTTAAGATTATGTTAGTACAAGTACATTAATTATACTATCCCACCCCCTGTTTAATGAATTAGATTCTCTTCTACTCCAAAAATCAAAATGCGAGTAAAGGAATAGGCGTTTTTATCCCTACGAGATTCTCATCTGTAATTGGAAAGCCGAACTTGGAGGTAAGACAACAACTGGATTACTCAAAGGGGATTGGAGGATGGTAGAGTTGCAAGAACTTTGGGCGTTGGCTGTATTCCCCAGTCGGCTCTTATCACTTTGCTCTTTTATTTATCTTGTTTAATTAATAATCAACAAAATTTTTGCGGATACGGTCCATTGAACGTTTTTCTCATAGCGTTACTCAATATGTTGGAAAAGGCTCTCTTAAGCAAGAATAACGAACATGATTAAAAATGAAGTGCTGATTAATGACCCAACAGAAATTGCCGGCTCAATCGTCTAAGGCGTCAATTAAAACACATTGAAAAAGTTTTCTAAGGACAATATTCAAATCGCCTAAGTCACCAAGGTCAACTACGTCTCACTACGGGGTAAATAACTATCCCCCCCTAAAAAGTTGCGAATTAATTTCCCCCCGAAATGTTAATCGAAGGCTTGAACACTAGATGGTAGCACAGCCTAGAATTACTGACTGCATATACCTCTGATTCTACCTTGCTTCTGCGTGCCTAAGACACTCGCTCTAAAATAACGATTTGTGATATATCGGCTATGTCACACGTGTCAAATAGGGCGCCATCTCAAATAGAGGCAACCGAAGATGTCGAATGAAAACTTTCTAAAAAGTGGCTGGAAAAACAACTCTCTCTACGTTTTGTTTTCTGAAAGAAACATGAACAAGACTTCCTTCTATGAAATCAGTAACCTAGTTGTGAATTTTCAGATCTTAAATAAATGCTTAAAAATACTTCTAACGGTAAGAAATAAAATTTCAAAAACTTAAAACAGTAATTATTGAGTGCAATTTTTTTTAATGTTTTTGACAAATGTGTTAAAAAAACCAGTTTGATAATAGCGAATTCCTTTTATTAATTACTAACACTCCAAGATTGTAAAGTAGAAATGGAAAATTAGAAATTCCGGCTTCTTGTATGATCAAAAAGTCGAAGTTGATGTTTCTGGTGGAGTAGTTAAAGTTGGCGATGCTGCGCCAAGGAATGCATATCGGTGATGCAGATGCTAGAATGAAAAAAAGGTAAGACTTGGTTGATAAGAAGAATAAAAAAAATATAGAAGAATGGCTTGAATGTCCCATGAGCGTTTCACCCGTGTTTACGAAATACAATAAACTCCATGGTTAAAAAAAGATTACTAGGATTATTTCGTCCATGGTTCCCATAATTACATATAGATTGTAAGCTACTGATGCACATCGTGATAAAAGCCCAACCTCCATATTAGAAAAATTGCTGTTTAGAAGTTAACTATGCATATTAATTAAGTTAATTAATTAGTCAATTAATAAAACATAAGTTAGGTTTCTTGGATCTTTTAACAATGGTATCATTTGTGACTAAAAGTAATGAGAATCATATTTGCTCTTAGAATCGGCATATTTTTTTGCACAACAATGCATTGAACAAACTAAGAAGTTAGAACAAATTATATGAACTTATTTCCGATAAAAGCATCCTGAATAGATATTTTCGAAGTATCATTTAATGAAGCTTTAAAATAAAAATCAAAAACATTATTTCCCCTATTCAAAATATTATTCATTTTAATTTTAACTTTAGTGTGTTATTGAAAACAAAATATCCAAGATTGTAAATTTTAATATTTAGATAAATGTATCTTTTCTCGTAATATCAACTTTCTTTATATAAAATCGTAGTATATATTCAAAAACTGGAAAATCTAAAATTTATTTTGGTTATTTCTTAGTTGTTTTAATCAAACGAATCAGACACCTTAAATTTGAAATATGCAACACACACAGACACACAGGGATAACAAATACTCAGTTTTTCAAAGAAAATAGAAGTGTTTTTTTTTTAAAAAAAAAAAAAAAAAAAACATTTTAGTATGTCTTAAGCTTTCCATTTTACATTTTCTGATCAATTGTGCAATTTCTTCTATGAACTATGCACATTTCTTTCCTTTGCGACAATTTATCACAGAACAGTGATTTAGCACCATATATGTTGTTTCCTGTAAATGATTATGAAGTAGACTTATCTATTATAAATCAAACAAATAATGTTTGCTTTCGAGATATTTATAAATTGTCCGAAAATGGAAGATATTCACACATTCCAAATTTTGGCCATGAAGACATTTTAAATACTAAAAACATCGAAAAAGCTCTGACCTACTTTAATGTCTCTGAATATAGAAGATAATAATGAACTTAAGCTGATGTTTGCGATCCACGCAAGAGCGAATTCTTAAAATAAAACACGACTGTTCTGATAAGAGGCATTAAATATTTTTAATGAGGACCCATATCCAAGCTTGTGTAAGACGACGTATTCAAACTACAAACATAACTCCATTTTCTTTTCATGGAGTTATGTTGGAATTTTACTGATAATTTTAAATAATTATCAATGAACTACAAACATAACTACTTCATGAAAAAATGATTTAGTAGATAGCATAACGAAGTTAAAAATATAAATTAAGTAATAAAAATATTATTTTAAAATTAAATATTAAGAAATATTTTTTCGAGAACATAAAAGAAAATATTCAAAAAAGTTTAAATTGATAATTTCAAGGAGAAAAATGTTTTTAATTAATTCCATATTAGATGATATACATATAGAGCGGACAAAATAAGAGATTGGGAATAGAAACCAAAAGCGGAAGGTAGATTGCTAATGTTTAAAGCACTATACCAGATATGGTTTGCTACTGGAAAGCGAAAAAGAATAGAAAATGGGAATTATATGTAGTATTAAAAATTTAAATGTTTCCTAAAACTAAATGTTTCCTAAAATTAAATGTTTCCTAAAGTTAAATGTTTCCTAAATTTAAATGTTTCTTAAATTTTTTTAAAATTTCAGGAATAAGTAGGAATGTAATTAGTAGATGGATTATCAATATAAGAGATGCTGCTACAAAAATTTTGAGTGTTTTGTTGAAAGCATTGGTTAGTGGTAGGAAATGAGATTTCAAGAGCTCATTCGAAGTCATTAAACGATTCAAATAAAAAAAAATAAGCACAACCAAACAAACTGCAACAAACAAACGAATATATTAATGATCACTGAAAATCCTCCATTCTGTTATAAAGAACAAACGAATGAGTAAATATAAAGATAATTCCTTCCGCAACAAGGAATTACCTTGTTCCTTCCGCAACAAGGAACAAACAGTAAATAATTATTAAGATCTTCATAAAACTGAGGTAAAATTGTAAATTGTCTGATTCGAAGATGGATCTTAACGTCATGTGAGGCAATATGCACTAGAAAAATGTGTAGTCGAGCCCAAATTTTTTTTACTGGTCGCTATAACATTGAATTTTAAGAAACACAAGGTAATTTCAAAAATTAACTTCGATGTACACATTATCACCTATAGATTCAGAGCGCCGATTTCATGCGTCTGGATCATTCCATCTTTGCGCCTCGCCTTCACGCACACATTCACACAAACTCATTCTTTTATTAAAAGCTTTGCAACAATGTGTACTACCGTTAGAGCATGACGTATATTATCTATAGCCGTTGTGTGCCATTGATAGTACTTCACTGTATGCCGATTTTTATATGCTATAAAATCAACCCAGAGCTTATTTAAGACTTTTAAGTTTTAAGTTATGTAAGTTAAGTTAAGTTATTCAAGCGAATTACTGTCGTCGTCAGATTTTATTTCCATTTTCGCAATCGTTTTTTTGGTAGTTTTCCATTTCCCCGGAGCAAATTTTCGCCAAGCATACTTTATTGAGGACAACGCACAGTATACACATATTCTGTTTGGCGTCGGTTGTATTATTTTGGCGACTTAATTGCTTGATCCGGCGAAATGGAAAAGTACCCATTTTTTTTTTAAAAAAAAAATCTGTTTCTTTCGAAGAATGTAAAAGCATGTAAAGAATTTTAATTTTCTTTGAACTTTAGTCTGCCTTCAGTCGAGTGGCCGCGGTAGCATAGAGATCATAATCGAGCATTCGCAGCCTTCAATTTTTTTTCTTCGAGTCATAGAATCGAGGCCTGAGGCTATAAGAGACCCGTCATGTAGTGAGGCTGAAACATATTAAATATGGTCCCAAGTCCTCCCTTTGATATGGTGTGGAAATTTGGGGAGGAAAGTGTCAGATCTGTGATGTGTCAGCCTGGTTACTTGACCGAGACTCGAATTTAAGAGGTCTATCGCCAAATAACCCTGATACTGCTTCTCAGTGCGATGTTAATAAGTAATTCCAAACACAAACAGTCAATCAACTAATTTATATTCGAAGTATATTTTACACCGAACGTATTTAATTAATTATAAATTATAGTTCAATTACTAATATGATGAAAGCAAAAATTATTTTCTTCTTTATAAGGGAAAGATATAGAATTTATTCATTAATACATTTTACAGAATTTAAAATGTTTGCCTTGTCTAGAACATGACAATATCAGAATTTTCTCGAGAAATTTAACTAAAAATTAAAGACAAAAATAGCTTAGGAAATGGGATAGTTAAATGAAAATCAGAGGGAGAAAATAGTAAGCCGTTTTGCAGATTTCTTAAGCGGACGTCGAGATTCATCAAACACTAGGAGAGTCACGCTTAATCAACCCTTCGAATAGAAAAGAAATGTTTAAAAAGAAAAAGTAAACGTACCTGATAAATCAGCCTTTGAAATTTTTCAGAAGAATATAGTAAAATTAGAGTAAAAATTCCCGTAAACAACCTTTAACCTTGTCTTTTATTTCTTCTTTGATCTCAGGTAGAGCATTAATTTCTTAAACTCATTATATTTTTACAGACTTTTGACTGCGTTAAATCTTGAGGCTTCCCTCTTCAACAATAAAAATAAGTGCTCTTTTTAAGATTTATCAGAAATATTGTCATTTTGTCTGTACTTATCTGGAATAATTTGATTTGGTTGGGTAATATTCTATTGGATAAAAAGAAATGCCATTTCATTGCAATAAATCCTAAGCCAACTTAAGTTAAAATTGTATAGTTATAAATATACTATCTCAAATTATACAGATGTAATTTGGGTGTTCTCATTTTTTTATTACATCGACGAAATTACAAATTAATATTTTATGTATATTTACCTGATTTTATGCAACTGCATCAAAAGGAATATTCTACCAATATGTATTCTTAGAAGTAAAATTGTTGTTAGACAAAAAGTTTAGGGTAGATAACATATTAATCCTCCAACATTTTACTTTTTTGTGTAAAGCTATTAAGCACAGCTACTTAAGCGAAAAGTTTTCACTTTCCATTCACAAAATCTTCAAAACAGCAGGATGCTCATATTCTTTCCCCCTTTTAAGACGCGGGTGGTCGACAACAGTCCCTTGGGTTGGGCATTATTATTACTCAGGTCGGGCGTTAAGAGGGGAGTGGCTGTAATTGGAGTGTGGGGTTCAGATTATACAGATTAGAGCTTGGAAGGCATTCGACCGATCTATTAAGTTTCAATAAAAGTGTTTCATCGAATGAAGAATATAAAATATCGCTTGAAAAGAATTGGTGGGTTAAGAGTTGAAAAATGTTTGTTTACTTCAAAGAATAGAAAAATACTTTTTTCTGTCATTTTTAAGAACTTTTTTTTTTTAAATATCATTTTTATATTAATATTACGATTTTAACTCGGAAAAAGCATCCTATTTTTATTGTTGAATCAAGACCAAGAAATACAAGATAGTTTGCATGTTTTGAAAAAAGTAATGATTTGTACAATGCCAGCTTGGCCAGATTCATACAGTCCGTGTCCAGAAATAGCGCAGCGCTCGTATCATTTTTACAAGCTTAGCGTTTACCCACGACCTGTGACTACTGACCAATTTTTTTTACAAGAATAAAAATGGCGTATTATTACACACGATGGTTAAACTTATGAAATAAAAACTGAGATTTCTTTTTTAAATTACATTTTAAATTTAAATTAACAAAGTGTGATTTTTTTAATTGAAACTAAAATTTAGTTAAGTCGATATTACTTATTTTTTTGTTGACATAAGAATATCATGAAATTGCCGAAAGAGCTGTAATACATCTAATATCATTTTTCATTATATATATGCAAAAAATCTTTCTTTTTGTATGCTGTGACAAAAATTATTAAAAAATTTCCAAATTATTAAAAAATTTCTTTTCATTTCTTTTTTATACTTTAAAATACTGTTACCTTTGTTTATTTTTCATAGGCCATATTTTAGAACACCCCCCCCCCCGGGGGAGGAAGATGAAGAAAGTCAGCCACCTTACCATTCATTAATCTTACTAAGACGTTTCCACTATGATAAAATAAAAATGCCATAATAATTTTGTAAATTTAATTAGGATAAAGAGCTTTGATATCCTATTTTTTCTGCTGTTTGATCAAGGGATTCCTTGAAGGTAATGGTAAGCTCAAAAGGTTCCCCAAAGAGCAAGAGGTTGAATACCTCTGCTCTAAGCCAAATACCTCATCTACATCCACATTTGTGCAAAGGTAATACATTTTACATTTAATAAATAATTTTAAATTTTAATGGAGTATATATTCTTCAAAATGTGAAAATATTTCTAACCATCTTCAATCCCACATTTTAATTTTCCACTTTCTGTTTCCTTGGTGTTTTCAAACTTTAAATACATCTTCGTATTATATCTTATAACAGAAAATTGCCATCGATAACTTCATCTTACATATCAGTTATTACAAAATTGGCAACGAGAGAAAATTTAACCCTTTTAATTTTGTCTTTCAAAACAGTACACTTAAAACACTTTAGTTCAGTGAAGTTGACTAGACATTTCCTCAAAGAATTCATAACAAACAAAACATAACATAACAAATTTTGTAAGTAATTTTAAATTTTAGAAATGTATCCTTAATCCCAGGAATATAACCACACAGAATTGTTAGTTTACTCTTTAGTATTAATAGTACGAATTAATCATCATATCTCGTACTATATTACAATAAAATAAACTGTAGCTGAAATTTTATATTTAATTTCTTGGGTAGTTTTACAGAAAAATGTCTGACTGTAGAGAAAAGAGTGTGTATGTTTTGATCTATAGAAAGGGTGATGCTTTTTTTCCAAATAAAGGGTATTTTTCCAAATTTAAATAACATGACCGAAGTGGATAATAATTTCAAAATGCACTCTATTTGTGCTGTGTTTGTGTGCTGGTATTGAAGTAAACCACCTCATTTTTGAATAGCCGAGGAGCTTTTTATATTCAATATCAACCTCAACGCAATTTGCTTACGATTTGTTTTCCAAACCGTAAGGGGACTAAAATATATGGCTTAGTTCAGTCCAAAATATTCACAATATGTAAAAATCATATTCCTCTACTAATCTCAGTCCATTTTACAAATTGTACCTAAAACAGTTATATGTGTTTATTCGATCAAAAATTCGATTATATGACTGATTTTGCGGCCTTTTTCCCTATAAAATATATAAAAAGTACAAGAATAATAGTAAAACCTTTTTCAAAATCCTGAAAACCTAGAGTGAAGAACAAATCAGATATAATTTTGGGTAGTTTGAAATTTCAATATAATACACACATATATATGCATATTTTAAAACAAATACATTAGCAAAAAAATCAATTTATTCAAAACTTGTATTTCATGAATAAAATAAATCAGAGTTCACATATCATCAATTAAACATAATTGTAATGAAAGAGTTCGTTCAATTTACAAAAAAAAGGGGGGAATGCAAAGAATCGTATATAAGCAATAATTTTAAATGTTACAAATGTTAAAAATATTAAAGATACATAAGAAAAATATTAATATTTTTTATTAAATGCTTAAACAAAGCAACAAGTCTTTAAGGTACCTTAATGTCTACCTTTCAAACACTTTTTTTTAAAAAGAAATATATGTGAAACACTTAATGTTTTTAGTTACAATGGTCTATACAAAATTAAACAAAATTGAAATTCCTAAATCATTTTAATGAACTTTTTTTAAATATTTTTCAAATTTTGGCCACATTCGCTTAAAATTTAGTAAAAATTTTAACATTTACACTTAAGTTCCTACAAGAAATTCTAATTAATATATTTCACTTTTTGTTTCAACAATTTCCATTAATATCCATATGCTTTGTTATTAAATTTTGTCCAACACTCGAAATAAAAAATGCTCTATTGCATGTTATACATTTAACCAACGAAATGTCATTTTAATTGCTGTCTTAATAAGTGAAAACTCTCATTTTTAAATATCCATTAAAATGTTTCTTCACTCCTCTTTCAGAAACCCATATAGTTCCGCAAAAAAACACTTACTCTAGCAATATTTAGTAATGCCAACTCATTTTAGTTTGAATAAATGGGGATCCCAGAAATGATGCAATCCCGTCCGGTAAACAGAAAACTTATAGTGGAAATACAATTCACTACTAAGTAGGCGAGTCCAAATGTTTTTCATGATAAAAACTGCATTTACATGGTATTAGCTTTTATTAACGTCACACCAGAAGTAACACTAGGACCATTGGTGACGGACATCGTGGTTTTGAGCCTCAGTCAAGTGAAGAGAGCGACACCTGTGCGTGTGAGCTGGCATCCCCTCTCCTAACTTCCACACCACGCCAACGGGAGGATTTTGGGTCCCGACAGATTTAACGTGCATCAATCCCCAGATTTATGGTGGGTCTTTTGTGGCCAAGGATTGAACTCGGAACTGAACGAAAACCTTCCGTCTCGAATCACAAACCATGACCACTAGGCTACCGCAGGCACACGTTTAGATGGGAATGGGTTAGAACTTTTAAAAGTTAACATAAAATTGCCATTATAGTTCATAAATTTTTAGAAGTGCAAAAGGATGCAAAAGAATATTTTAGAAGTACAGGTTTTAAAAGGAATATGGTTTGTGAAAAAGGAGTTCAAAACTCCCTAAAGGAGTAAGGTTGGTACCTTAGGTATTGTTATCTCGCAACAATGAGTTGGAAGTCCATTCTAAAATCCTTTGTTATTAAAATGTGTAAAAAATTACGCGTCTTATTTTTCTATTTGTAATTTTTACATTTTTCCCTGAAAACTGTAATTGTCAGAGTGGTATTCCTCAAAAATGCAGGGCCCTAAGCATTTGCACAAGTTGTTCCTACCTAAGGCGGACTCTACCTTATCAAGTGAATATACCATATTCTATTCAAGATTATGGCACTGCAGATTGCATTTTCCATCTATTTTAGATGTAATTTTTATATCTTCTACACCAATATGATAACAGGGTACAATTTAATTTAAAATTATAATTGAATTTAAAATTATAAAATTTTTAACATTTGCGATAATGTCACTTATATTGTATTCTCCATCGTTATGCGATTCCAGCCCCTACATTGATGGTAGGGGTGCCATTGGCAAAGCAAATCTGTCACCTCTTTTTCACAAAGTCGTAGCTTATTACAACTGTTGTGACGTTGTGCTTTATCTTCGAGACATACGAGATGCTATTTTCCAATAAAGAAGTACACAACCACATATTGCCTCAACCGTAGGTTCCGTCTAGTATTAAATTGTCACAGACTAAAATTTCCTATCTAGCTCGAAAGTAATGTGCAACTTTGCTTTTGTTCCACCCTTGCCAGGAGTAAATTAAAAATTATGGGAAATGATTTAAATATATGTGCCCTTCTGACCTCCATCGATACAGAGAATGTTCAAATGTGTGTTATATATTGAGAACGTGGTTTCATGTATCGTGGAGAAATGGCGCTCAACCATTCCCTAGCCACGACTATAAATGAAAGAATATTGAATTTGTATTGCTTTCTTCCATGCCAGAGAGCATTAAATATCTTTTATTTATTTAATTCTCTCTGTATATTATTTTCGTATCTTCTATCAACTGAAAAGTTGAGTAGTGTTCCTATTGGCATAAAAACAACTTCGTCTTTTAACAACAATAAACAAAATACATTTATTCTTCTCGAGGCTCGTTTTGTCTCCATCTTTTACAATAAAGTCTCGATCGCATCTCTCCCAAGACGCTCCTTAACTCTCTCCTATGCAACGGAAGGGTTACCACAATTTCTTTATTTGCCAATAGGTGTCATATACATTGCAGAGTAGAAGCTATATAGAATGTTAAATACATACCTGACATTCAAGCTCAGTTCAACCTAATGTTTAGTCGAATATCGGTGCCAGTGAGTGAAAGTTGAGTTTTATGGCACAAAAGCCTATTCTGGTCATGCTGCTCCAAACGATATATATCTGTGATTTAGACATTAGAAAAAAGGGGAGGGCGAGGAAAATTGATTGACAAAAAAGGGGGTCGAAAACTGAGAAGATTTGCTGTAGTATCACAGAATCGCGGGTCCCTAGTGGCGTCGGAACTTGACACCAATATTAGACGGAAACAACGCCGGCTATGAACTCACAGTAATATCACATTTAATTTCTTCTTTACTCTCTGTTGGTTTAGAAAGGAATCTTATACAGTGAAATATGACGATATTGTTCACTCCAATTCGTAATTTATTTCATAAATTTTAGGAAATGAACATGTATTATCGAAAGAAGTAGAATCATCAGAATATAACAAAATTATTGGTTGGTAGTTTATTCACGTCGCACTTAAAAGAAACACGCGGATTTGGTTGATGCTCTCGTCATTTTGAATTTCAATGAGGTAACGAAGACAAAACCTGAGTTGACATCCTTCTCCAAAATTCATCACTACGTCAATGTGAGGTCTCAGACCAATCTAAGAAATCTGCAAGTTTGAAGGGGGAGGAAAATATGGAATAAATATTGACATCTATGACGCCATAAACCAAAGAGCCTATAGAGTGTCACCAACTGAACGTCACATAATACAAAAAGTGGCAAAAGTGCTAGATAATGGCATAATTCAGTCATTTGAGAGACCGTTTAAACCGTTTTATCTGATGCATGGGCGTGAAGTCAAGACAACACTCGACACTAAGTTCCCGATTAACACCGAAGAACCGAAGAAACCGAAGCTGACAACACTACTTGATTACTATCAAAATCCGAAGAATCTAAATATACTTTGGCCCTTATCAAATGCTACACCGAATGTCCAAAGTAATATATCATGTTTAAGACTTTGATCCCCATTTGCGACGCTGAAGGATAATAGATGTGATATACGTTCTTAGAATGGAGACCTACTATGATCCCTTGCTCTGATCAAATTTTCAGATGATTTCACTGCTTTTGAAGAACTTAATCATAGAGGAAGTGCATCGAGCCGACGAAGAAAGTCCCCATACATTCGAATTCATACAAGATCCATGACATGTTCCAGGATGAGAGCCTTAAAGCTAAAGTGACCAGAAGTCCAGCGTTTAGCGGAACAGTCCTGATTTTTAACAATTTACTCCGCGGGACGCGGGATTTTAAGAAAAGTCCCGATTTTTAGAAAGAATGTACGATAATCTAGAGAACGACAGTTGAACGGGAAGGGAATATATAGTTTTTGTCTTCCATGTAGCTATTTCATCAGGATATGAGTTTTATATTATTTTTGTAAATTTTATAATGTTTAACTTTAATAATAAAAATAATTGTTGAGAACTGATATAAAGGAACTGCTTATCAAGGTTTGCTTTGATTAGTAGCTAGAATACGACCATCATTGTTTAAACTTAATGGACAGTGGCATTTTTCGACCTTGGCAGCGACGATAACATTTTGTAGCTGTGAAATGAAGACAGAACACTTTGTACACTTCCACAGATTTTATTCTTATGGCTACCTGTTTCACTAGCGATTTAGCATCACTTGAAACATTGTTGTAAGGGAATTACATTTTATACAAAAATTGAAAACTAAGAGGAATTTTAGAGAAGAGAAGGGTCAGGGTGTAAGGAGTTTGTTGGTCGTCCTCGAAGTAACACCTTCGCATATTGAGTTTTGTAACTGTCTGTCATACGATGCACATCGTACTGCGTGCAAGTTAAACAAGGGATGCCAACAAATCAGCTATTCAGGTGATTTAGGTAAGTAATTTATTTAGGTACCAAAGGTAGGTATTTTTTAGGTACAAATTTTATCCCGCTTTTCGAATGTTATAATCTGATCACATTACTTAAAGTAGAACTGAACAGTAGTGGGACGCTATTTTTCAAGGGAAGAACAATGCCACGAAGCTCTTAAACACCATTGATCAGAGGTAAAATGCTTGCATACAGAAGAGTTTTCCCGGGTTAAAAATCTAGCGATGACAACATTAACATTCACATTAAAGACAATATAAAAATTCCATCATTTCATAAAAATAAGATGCAAAAATATCACATTGAAATAGAGGAAATCTTGTAGAAAATATAGAGAGAAAACCTTTGTTTGTAGCAAATGAAAATATAAAAAGAATAATCTAAAAACTAATCAGCTAGATTAAAATAGGTAAAAAAAAAATTACCTGAGACAACATGCCTAACAACAATAACGAACGAATCTTACACTTACAAAACTTACTTTCCTGCACAAGCTAATACAAGAAATGAAGTTATGCATTTATCAAAGAGAAAAAGTTACTAATGAAGAAGAGTTTTCAATACCTAGAACAAAAATTAAAAAATAATAATAAAAAAAAAAAAGCAAAATAGAAGCAAAAAAAAAAAAAAAAAAAAAAAAAAAAAAAAAAAAAAAAAAAATATAATAAAAAAAAAAAAAAAAAAAAAAAGAAAAGAAAATTTAAAAACTGTTATTTCGAAAGAAATTAAAACCATATTTAAAAGCAAAAATTTAAAACAATACTTATGGAACAAAGTTACAAAAAAAAAAAAAAATGAGCCTTAAAATAATTGTAAAGCTTAGATTTTCTTAACTCTTAATATAATTTACTCTTAATAAAACTCAAAGGAAATTTTACTTGCAAACTAATTTTTAAATGTATTAAAGTTAGTCTAAATATCCTGTATTTTAGTTACGAGTCCAAAAAATTAAACAAAATTTGTTAGTAAATTATATTCCTAAATAAATTCAAAATAATGAACTCTAAAATAAAGGAAATTTTTGAATTCTAAAGGAGGAAATGCTTCTTTTATCAGTATATAACACTTGGAATTTTAGTATCGGCTATTTTTTAAGAAAATATTTAATATTCCGCTTCATTTAATATAGAAATTAGTTTACAATAAATTTATGTATTCTAGATAAAATTATGGAAAAATTTAAATTACGTTACTATTATTTTAATTTGAAAGAATATATATAATACAACAATAAAAATAAAATAAATTACCTTCGTAAAAAAAAAATAAATATTTGCTGAACATTTACTTGCAGGCCTAATTTGGGATATACATTTAACCTGTTCATAAATCTTATTAATGGAAAATTAAAAAAAAAAAAAAAAAAAAAAATTAAGACTTGCATAACTAATTAAATTTTGCAAATGTATTAAACTTTTAATTATTAAATTCTTATAAATCTGTTTTAGAAATTTAATTCGTCTATAGAATTAAAAGAACTTTAAAATCATAGCCATAAATAGCATAAATCTGTTTATTATAAATGTGATTTACTATAATAGTTCTGTTTCTAATTTTAACAGTGCTCTTCATCTTATGAATACTATTTTGCATAATCTTTTACTAGTAAGAGTAATTATGTATCTAAACTATTTCTCTCTGTGTATATTTCTGTTCTAAACTTAATAGGATTTTTATGAAATGTTGGTGTTAAAAAAATTTGAGGCAATTTAATGTTATTATTATTAACACCAATTTTGTTATAAAAAGAAATGATTCTATTATTGCGATAGAATTGTTACACACACACACACACACGCACGCACGCACACGCACACACACAAATATATATATATATATATATAATGGGAAAACATTCCTTTATTACGAATTTCAGACCCTCTGTAGAAATTTCATACTCACAAGTTCGTCATGGTCAAAATCTGTTGTACACTTAATTTCCTCTCCTCTATATCCAGTCTAACTGATTTACATATTTTCTACTACGATTTACATTCATATAATTAAAAAGCACCATTTCTAAATACTTTTTTTTCAGATTCTTTTTTCTCAACTGAACGTACTCATTTGATTTGTTTCGAAATTTAAAATTTGAATCCATGCAAAACTTTAACATTTATATTTTATATTTTATTCCTTGACTCCAAATAAGAAAGAAACAAAATGTAAATCATACTTTTCAAAAAGTACAAAATATTATTATATGAAAGAACCCTTCATATATCGTTAAACTACCTCAAAGAACTAAAAAATGATTTTAATTAAAAATTCCTACACACACAAAAAAAAAAAAAAATACAGAGGAAAAACTAGAGGTGTTCCTAATTCCACGAATATAAATTTAAAGATAAAGCAAAGCACCAAATAAATATGAAGGTAAAGGATTGTATTAAAAAACATTAATAGAAAAAAAAGATGTTTAACGAAAAACAACAAGTGCAAAAGAAAAAATACAAATATAAATTATTCCTAAAATAAATGCAAGGAAAAATATCTGCAAAATAAATGCAAAGAAAATAATAAAATGCATGCGAAGAAAAGAGAACAAAAGCGAATTGGAGCTTCTGAATAGTAAAGCCAAAAATAAAAAAAAAAAGAAAACAGCCGGATTCTATAAAAATGCCCTCACTAATGGAGTATCAACTTTAGAATATTGAAAAACATTCACTAATACTAGCTGCAACTGTAGAATATTAAAATATTGGAACTTTCTTTTTTAATAAGTGCTATTTGTTGCGAAATCCAAAAATAATCTTGGAAGAAAAAAACAATAGAAAAACAGCGATTATTTTGTTTTTAGCTCCATTTTCTGCTGAAAAGATAAACCAACAAATAAAAAATATGTGTACATTCTTAGGCCACCACAATATAATAAATATCTCCCAAGTTGGCGACTAAATTGTCCAGATATATCATTCGGGCGTATATTGTACACTGGACGTTAAAATATTTTTCTGTATTTGGAGTCTCCAAAGTAATTTTTATTAATATTACATTTTCTGTAATTGTATGTTACCTGATGAAAGTTTAATAGATGACATATATAGAGATTTTGACAAACTCGAATGAAAAAGAAAGGAGGATATAAAACGAAAAATGTGAAAAAAGATACATATTGACATACAAGTTCAAACGTGAAGCTCATGTAATACTCGAATTATTCAGTATTATATAAAATGTATTGCATTGTGTCTGGTAGTGTATTTATTTTATTTAAGAATAAAATAAATACACTACCAGATAATGGTAAAGTTAGGCTTAATGTATCATCTCGTAAGAAAAATTTGCCAGTCGTACCTATAATATAAAATTCAACCACTGTATTTAAATTTAAAATAATTTCCTATTCAAATTATATTTATATAAATTCTGTTTTTTCCTACATTTACGAATTGGCGCTGTATAATCCGTTGTTACTAAAAAAGTTCTTTTAAACAACTTTTTTTAAAAAGAAATTCTTAAGCTTAAGAATGGAATGTTTATAATTTATTTTTATGAAAATATCTTTTTCCAAATATAGAAATAACACTATGAAAAAAATTATCACGTCACTGAGGAAATCTTAATGTGATAGGTTTTTCAAATGTAATCTCGTTGTGTTTCCATTCGGGCTCGCAATCGACATTGTTTCCGTCGAAACTTGGATTCGATTGTTAATGCCAATAAAGAATCATCGTGTAAAAGAGTTGATGTATGCTAAATCTATAGAGTATTCTTAGAAGAATCTCTTTTTGCGTCGAATTGATGCTAGGACCTTATAGCCTTGAGAAATCGACTTTCTACCTTCTTTGTGTTGCTTGGAATATAGTGTGTTAGATTCAGCGAGAGTAAGTGTACTCACACAATCCTCATCTAAAGCAATTGCATTGCCTACGAACATATTATTGGGAATAATCTGAGTAGCAGCTTGCCCATGGACAACACATATTTCATCTTTATCATTATATTTTGTTATTATGGTAGCCTATATCATAATTTCCTTTTCTAAGGACAGCAGTTTGATTCTTTGCACTAACACGTTTATATTTTGATCCCACTGGAAATGAAAGCAGGCAATTTGACGACAAATTGGCTGGTAGAGAGGAATATTCTGTAGCGTGTAAGGTGGTAGTTTGGTGTTTCATTTTCAATGTCTTCGAATGTCTGTTAAAATATCCCGCAGTCTATCACGGCTTGTGTTGCTTCCAGAAAATACCAACCAAGGACCATGTCATGACTACAATTTGGTAACAATGTAAATTCAAAAGGTTAGATTCCACCGTTAATTTCAAGACAAAGTAAGCATTTTCCTATTTGTTGGATATAATTTCCATCAGCGACTTTAAGGATAATCTTTTCTTTGTACCGGAGCATAGCTTTTCGAAAATGATGTCTGTATGGCTCCAAAATGTAAGAGGAAGATACCCCAGAGTCCGCTATAGCGCGGATTTAATGGTCCTCTCCTAGAAAAGTCACCATTCCTGATTTTCTTCATAATGTTTGGCTAGGTGATGAGCTGGAACTTCGATAAGGTGACGGCGATCCGAAGTGGCTTATCGGGGATCATCCTAGATGGGCTCGGTTAGGCAGTTCTAGTGGCTGTTCTGCCGTAGTCGTCAGGGTTCCTCACATTGATTCTTGCTTCGGTTTCTTCTACTGGTTCTGTAGACGTCAAAATTTGCCTGGCATTCCCTGAAATAACGAATGACTCATCCTAGTGTATCGTAATGGAAACAGACAGGCTTGTTGTGTAGAGTTCTCTAGAGGTTAGTTGCCTAAGCGACAGGTACAATAATAGATATCGTAACTGTGGAATAAGATGGTAGCTTCTTTTCGTGGACGAAATTCTGTCCATTCCTCTTCAGCTTGCGTGATGGGTGATAGAGCTTCGTGCTCCTCATCTCGGACAGCAGCTTCAATCGATTGTGATTGTGCTCCTGGAATTTCGATGTTTAGTGCTAGTATCCGTTGGAGCTCCGTTGCGCAATTTGCAGAATTATAGTGACCAGATCAGCTTCTTCAGTTATCGATGACATCCAGATGATGTTAGATAAGCGATCGAATTTTTTGGGGATAACACGTCTGTCTGTCATTTTTTTCTGACAGTAGTTTACGTATTCTTCCGTCTTAAAAAAATTCTTTCCACAAAAATTAAAATTCTTGAATGTAAGGCGAATAAGCATTATTGCTCGAAAACTGAAGCTTTCAAACTAAACAATATTGGCCTCTGCAGTGCTTTTTATTTTACTTTTCATACCATAAAAGTAAATTATCAGGTAACCAGATCAAACCTTTCAATATAATACAAGCCAAATATCTCAAAATCAATTTGAACCTTTCGAAATGGACTCCAAATATTATGAATAATAAGTTCTCTTAAAAATAAGAAGGAGGGAAAATAAATTTTTCATCACTCAAATAGGTAATGAAACGTTTTTCCAATCTATCTCCTTAACCCTGGGTCAAATATCTAGAGCTACTAGGAAAGGGTAAAAACAACGTTAAGAATATACTTCAAAGTTTTAATGTTAATATCAAATCAATTATCTAAATTTCTAGATTAATGCATTTCACAGATCTTTATAAACTGTTCAGTAATAATATCTTTAACTTTTGAAATAAAAAAAAATTGCCAATTTCTGTTAGTAGTGGAGTGCTTAATGAGACAGTAAGCTATAGACCTCAAAGCATTTTTCATATTGATTTCAGATACTTCAAAAAACCAAAATATACTGTTGGCTTTCTAAACTGCAACATTAAGAAGGACAAGGAACATGAAAGACAAATTCATTTTTGAGAAGTAACACACATTACAAAGGTGAAATGATTTAAATTACAACCTGGTGTGATATTAAGAAAAGGGGAAATCGATATTGAGTATTGCAGTTATGGCTGACAACAAACACTTCTACAAGCCATAGGATTGAATGAAACAGACTTTGGATTTCTAATTCGGATAGGGCAGCACATACTGCCTTTACATTTGGCCAAAATTGATTTATTGTAAAAGCTGGTGGTGTATACCGGGTCATTTTCCATTAATCAAAAAAAAACTGGGCTCAATGGGTGTTAGGTTGGGAAAACAGGTAGTTAAAAGTAACAATGCAATCTGGTGGGTGAAAAAGATTTGAACTTTTCGGAGCAAGTGTGGTCGTGCGTTATTCTCTTGGAATGTGGTTGCAGGCAAGATCTCAAGACAAGAGAGGACAACAAGTTCAAAGACCTCAAACATAAAGCGCTGACTGGTCACTGTATCGGAAATATGAACCATGGAATCCAATACCGATCCAAAACATTGCAGAACCAGCGCGATGATCCATAAGGAAACTATAGTGCTAACTCTCTCTACGGTGTCTCTGACGATTACGGTGTTACAGGTAGGCAAAAGTGTAATTCATCTGTAAACTCAATATCATTCACGCCTTCATGTCTACCATTCAAAGTAATACTACAGACAAAAATATTTCGATTTTTTGACAAAGGTCATCGCAGTAATGGACGCCTTGAGGAGCTCCCAATATGTCGCAAAATATATTGATTTGTACATGCGGATTGATTTTCATGTTTAGTACTTTAATAAATATTAAATATGATTAGGTTCCCGATATGACCGAGTTATATATATATATATATATATATGCCCTACTATCATACATAGAGATGCGACGAGGAAAGTACAATCAGAGTCAGCTTTATTCTTATTTGTTAATTTAAAAATAAAGATAGACGAAATTAATGAGATAAGCAATGTACTGAAAAATCAGAAGGAAGAAAAAATTAAAATTTTACTTAAGTTTATTTTTGATATACATGCCGATGCCAAAAATACGGAAATAATCCAAAACCTTACTATTTTTGAATGACTTTAATTTATATCTAAATTAAAAACTGTTAATGATACTTTTTCGTTAAATGAGTTGATTACTATTTCTGATATTCTAAATATTGTATTCCATGGAACAAAAATTGAAATAATCGAGCGAATATTAGTATTGCTAAATGATGCTAACCTGTTCTATCAATATATTCAAAATTCGAATCGATTTGTATCAGAAAGCAAAACGGAACTAGAGATAAAACATGTTTCATCCGTGCAAAGCCATAACATTAATGAGTCAGCTAAAAATTCGAGAAGTGGCATTGTGTTGCAAATCAAAACCCAAACATCTCTATAAGCTGCTCTGACATTAAAAGTGTTATTTCTTCTTTTAATGTCGAGTTACATAAAAACATCTCTGTTTGGTGTGAGCAATTTGAATGCGTGGAGAAAATGTTTAATTTATCTGACCTTCGAAAGTTTATTTTTGCTAAACGATCGCTTGGTGGTAATGCCTTATTATTTGTAAATAGCAAATTGAATATTACGTCATGGGAGAAATTGAAACAAGTGTTGATAAATGAATTCGAGGTCGCTACAAATTCAGCCCAATTGCATGAAATTAAATTAAAAGAATCTAAGTCCATACAAGAATATTAATTTTTATGAAAGGGTTGGGAAATCGAGGGAGAATTGAAGATATCGCATTCATGTAATGTATTATTAGAGGTATCAATGATAAACATGAAAAGAAATTAATTTTGTACGGTTGCAAAGACTTTCACGAATTTAGATAAAAAAAAATTAAAGTTTATGAAGTTATCAAAAATAATTTTATGAAAAGTAAATGTAATTTTATTAAGTTAAACAAAAACCTGATGATTTTGTGAATCAAAAACGGCAAAGTAATTATGACCAGAATACTAAATTTTGTTTTAATTGTGCAGGTAACGGACACTTATCTAAATTTTGCACAAATAAGAATAGGGGTTTAAAATGTTTCAGATGTCAAAACTTTGGGCACTAGCTGTCTGAATGTCCAAATTAAATATTGAAATCTAACCCAATGATAATGTATCCTCTCTTAATATTGTTAAACATGCCAATCTGTTCAAAATGATTCCTTTCAGTAATTTTAATAATAACTCATTGATAGATACTGGAAGTCAAGCTGCATGAATCTCTAAAAATATTTTAGAAAAGTTAAATATTCGTGAACTGAATCAGTGTAATTCAATTTTATCGGGATTAGGAGATTGTAAAAAAAAATCCCTTATGTGTTTTTAAAGGAGAGCTATATATTGGTAACTTTAAATACAATACTTATATATGTTATGTGTTGATGAAAACGGGGCTATGCCAAATGATGCTATAATAGGACTTGATGTAATTTTACAGGGTGAATTTGTAATGAATGAAAATGGATTTACGATAAAAAAAAAATATGTCTCCTTATGAAGAAAGCAATATTTTATCAGTTTTATCCGTAAATATTATTGCTGATGAAATTAAAGAAAATATAGGGCATATTATTTCAAAATCCATTAAAGATGAAGTGCGTCAGTCCATTATAAATTACAGAATGAATAAAATTAAATCAACTAATATAGAGTTAAATATTTTAACTAAAAACAATGAACCAAAATATCAAGGACCTCGAAGGATCTTTTTTTTGGAAAATAAAATTGTTTATGCTCAAATAATTGAATCGTTAGATCAGGATATTATAGAGCCTTGTTCTTCTGAGTAATCCAGTCCAGTTGTTATTGACAGGGGGGAAATGGAACTCCACGCATATATATAGATTATAGAAAGCTAATTAAAATTGAAGTTAAAGACGGATTTCCCTTACCATTGATTGAAGATGTTTTCAATCGATTGCAAATATCACGAGTATTTAGTACTAATGATTTAAAAGTGGGTTTTTTTCATATTAGTGTAAATAAGAAGAGTAGAAAATATACGTCATTTGTCACTTATGAAGGACTATATCAATTTTTGAAAGTACCTTTTGGCTTATGCAATTGAGCATCCGTTTTCCAAAGATTCATAAACACTATTTTTGACCTGTAATCAATGATGCAATCGTTTTACTCTGCATGGATGATGTAATAATATTATTTGCTAATGCAAAAGGAAGGAATCGAAAGACTAAAACTAGTTCTCAGTCTTGTGCGGGAATATGGTTTAGAAATTATTTTAAGAAATCTCAATTTCTTAAAGGAAAGAATTGAATTTCTGGAACATGTGATAGAAAAGGGTTGTATTTATCCCTCCACTTTAAGACCGATGCTCTTCTTATTTTTCCTGTACCTACTAATTTAAAACTAATCCAAAGATTTTTAGGCATAACGCGATATTTTGAAAATTTTATTCCCAATTATTATTATTGCTCTTATTGCAAAACCTCTTAATGATCTTTTGAAAAATGATTGTAAATTTATATTGAAAGAGAAGAAGGAAAATTCTTTCAGTATGCTTAAAATGTTACTCTCTCAGAAACCTGTTTTGGGAATATATAATTCAAATTATGAAATGGAATTGCATCCGGATGCTATCCTGGATAGGTATGGTGCAATTTTATTGCAAAAGTCTCCAAATGATAATAGTTTTCATCCAACGTATTTCATGAATAGAAAAACAATAGACACTGAAAAGAAGTACTCCAGTTACGAACTTGAAGCTCTTACTGTTATAGAAGCTATTATAAAATTTATAATTTATTTACAAGGAATATCTTTTAAGATCACAGCAGACTGTTCAGCATTTCAAAAAACAATGAACAAAAGAAACTTGTGTTCTCGAGTTGCTCGATGGGAGTTATTACTGGAAAAATATAATAATGTAATAGAACACCAATCTAGTTCAAAAATTACTCACGTTGATGCGCTAACTATTCTCTTATTTAATATTCCTGTTAATACGTAAGTTTTTCTATGCAAAATGTTTTACCTGAACTGAAATTAGTTTAGAAAGAGAATAGCGAAACAAAAACAATTAAAGACTTTTGAAAATTTCCAATGATGTAGACTATTAATGAACGTGACGGAATTCTCTTTAAGTTTGTTGACGGTAAAAAAGTAATAGTTGTACCTGAAATTATGCAACCTGAAATAATTAAAAATGTTCATCAAAATGAACATATGGGAGTTAAGTATAAAGAGAAACACTTATAAGGTCATTATTTTATTTTTAAATTGAAACAAAATATTGAAAGAATAATAGGTAATTGTGTTCATTATATCCTAGTGAACCGGAAAAAGGGAAAGCAGGAAGGATTTCTTCTTCCAATTCATTCAGATGATTTACCATTACATACGTATCAGATAGATACTACTCCTTTTCAAATGTTATTCTGTACCAAAATGAATACTAAATATACTGATAAATTAAAATAAAGTGTTGAAGCTGAAATCCAAGCTAATTTTGAAAAACATCATAACGATCTACAAAAAGGTGCGAAAAAACAAATATTCAAATTTCAAGAGCAGAATAAGAAGACATACAACTTACGAAGAAAGTATTAGTGCTATAAATTATGAGAATTAGTTGCTATAAAACGTACTCAATTCAGACTACATCTTAGGGTTAAACCAAAATATTCAGGGCCATAAAAAAATTTTAAAAAAAATAGAGGTAATGACACCTGTGAAGTTTCAAAAGAAGGAGAATTTGAAAGACCGAACCATACAACAACGTGTGCCGAATTTAAAAAAAGATGGGGCGTAATATAAAATATCATTTATTTGACTGTGTCTACCGATTAAAACTTCTTCCAACCGATTTATTATTTCCCCTATTTATGACTATCTTTACCCAAATATCATTGTTTTATATGTGGTTTTGAAGACGTTAGCCAAAAGAAAAGAGAAGCCGATGACAAAGCAAGGCAATGATGACGATGGTGATTTCCGAAGACAATGATACTACAAAGACAATGACAATGGATGATATTTACTTATGCGTTGTTACTGCTTTTAATTTTTTGCTTTTCAGCATTTTTTTTCTTGGTTCAGAAGCAGACGTACCCTTGTGGATATCTAAAATTTTGAAGAATTCCTATAGGTGGAATTAAGAATGTGAGGTCACCTTTTTCCAGGACGGCCAAACATGTAGAACTGAAATAAACTCTAGTTTCGATACAGCAGAAAGAACTAGCTCCATCTCTCACGAGATTGTTATCTGGCGATGCGGAAAGAAGCGAGCCTGCATGAAAATAAGGATGATGTTGTAGACGATATGTTAAATTCTAGACGATGTAGAATTGTATTAATTGTTTTGTGTTCGTGTCAATGTTTTGTTAAATGTGTTTAAATGTTAATGTTAAATGTGTTTAAATGTTAATGTTAAATGTTTTAATTAAATGTTGTAAAATGCCTAAACGTTTTGTGCTTTTTGCCATTCCAAACAAGATAACATAGGATTAAATATATATATATATATATATAGGAATCTGTAGGAATATAAATTTGTAGCGTCTTCCTGCTCTAGAGTATACCACCCAAACAAGACCACTATTATTTTGTAACCTCATCTAGGGGGTTCACACCTTGACAGACAGAACAGAGGACGCAGTCATGATGTTCCGACGTACGATATGGTTGCTCCCAAGATGTTTTGCCCCAGAGGCAAAATTTTGTTTTGTAAATATTGTGCACATAAATTTTGTTTAATTAAAGGTCATCTTTGTAAAATCCGTCACTTCATTGAATACCGAACCCTCCTCCCTAGACAATTGACAAAACAAGCCATTGACCCTTTTTCTATAGTCAGGATTCTATATATATAACTTCATTAACGAAAAACATAATCTATATCTGAATAACTTAATATTAATAAATTACACTTTCACACACTTAATTACAATATTTTGTCGATTTACTAAAGATGTTACAACCTCACTATTTGCTATGCATATGAGGTACTTTGAAAAATATTTAGCAATCATGGTAGTAGAGTGATCATGGTGGTGTAGTTCATCATTCGCAATATTTAAGTCCAGCCATCTATTCGCTTCCATATTTCACTGAAAACCCTTCTGCTTCAAAAATTAAAGCTCTTGTGTGTTTTACTATCTTATAAATCAAATAGTGCTGAGCCGTTAAGTCTTTATATGGTGTGTTGTAGAAGTTAGGTGAGTGAGATATTATCTCACATGTCGTTTTCTTCTCTAACCGTTATCGAATATAACAAGGCTCTTTATCAATATTTCTCGTGTCTGTAGTTCAAAGGTTCCAACTCTTTTTAATTTAGCTCCCTCTTCTAAAAAATTTGCTCACCATCTCCATTCCGAAAAAAAAGGGGAAAATGTATTCCCATTCTTAAAATCTGTTGAGATTTTCATTGAATCATAATAAAAATTTAAAATTAATTCTAGAAAGTCAAAAAATCAATAGTTTCATTTTCTTATTCATCTTTCCCATATATTTTATTTCGTAAAATGAAATGAAAATAATCTATTTTGGGAAGAAAGTGAAGAGCTCCATGACGATTAACCACCAACGATCCAAAATTCGTGATGGAGCGCGTAGATCAAATTTTCATAATCAACTAGAGAAACGAGTGCACTTAAATCCTCTGTGCGATAGAAAGCGATTGTTGTTGACATTGATTGCGACTCGGATGTTGATCTAGTCCTCCAGACAGTAGTTCGACTGTAATAGTTTGATTGATTGTTTATTAACGTTGTCCATTAGTGTAACGACACCGGAGCTATTAGTATGGTCGTCTAGGTTATGTAACGAGGATGTACCTGATCTAACAACTCCTTTCCAAATTTTCTCACTACACCATTTTAGAGTCTCGACCATTTATCGTAGCTTCAGTCCCAAACGCGGTGGATCTTCAGTAGCATCAGGGAATTCCGGTTGACAAAAAACGCGGTTGCGGGCTCCATCACCATTACCGTACTCGGCTAGCAGTGCACATTAAGTGCCTCAATTACTACTTGGCGTATAGGAGGTCACTGTTAGAGCAGAGCATATGTTGTAGTACAAAACAAACAGAAGGAAAACGTATTCAAGCATATACAAATAAACACACTGTGAGATCGGAAGGAAAAAGCCCTCCTGAGGACCAAATGTTAGGAAAGATAAATAAATGATCTGAGGAAAGATTCGTGGAGTAGTTCTGGATTAAGCGGCGTGCTGTCGGAGTAATCAGACTGTTTCATCCATGTTCTCAGCTATAGGATTTTCTATTTCAGGGTCAGAAAATACTGAAAGGTTAAGTTAAGGATGAACTTTCATTCCTGATTCAGAGTTCATTTTTTTAACATTTAAAATTAGTATTCATATATAATCAAGAATACATATCATCATTTTATAACATGTATAATGTAACGATACGACCAGAATGATAGATTTTGGAACCTGTTTTTTTTTTTTTTGTGATATAATTAAGAGTCCTTCAGATTCATTCGAAAATTCAAAGGAATTACGGCCTAATAATAGCTCGTATATATATACAATGTTATCAATTAGTTTCAATTATAAATTAAAATCAATTACTTGCGTGAAGATCTTTGTCATAATTCCTTAAACTTTTTTTTTTTTTTCATCAGTAAAGCAAAACAGAATTTTTACGTTTCCCAAAAAGTTTTCATTTTTAAGTAACATGTAAATTATCTCTAATCAATTTTATCTGATAGAAGTATATATATAAAATTTGTGTGTATGATAGGCTGTAGTTGTAATGTGTGTGTGTGGTGTGTGTGTTGATTATGTTGTGTGAGTAGTAGTAGTATATAGTAATTTTGTAATGTGTAGGGGGAGATGGCCGATGTTACTACATTATTCTAATAGAGTCAAATCTTGAATATTAAACATTTTAATTTAGACGTTTACACTGACGTTAGCATTCAACATTGCACAAGACGTTTCATTTTCTTAAACGAAAGTAGCGCAGCATATTTATATCGTCTACACAATGAGAGCGTCTTACGTTCCAGTTGACTACCGTTGTCATCTCTTTCCGAGAGCGATGTACTTCTCTGTCACTAGTAGAGAGGCATGCTGCGATCGGAGTTTATTTTCCAAATAACTATATATATACTTAATTTAATATTATAATATACTATATATTAATACTCATTCTATATATATATATATAAATAATTCATTTTCATACGGTATTATTTTGTTAGTGGCTGGAGAACCATTTTCTAGAGCATGAACACAACTCCGCATTTGGATGACAGATATAAGAGCATGAGTGAAAGCAAAGGTGACAAAGGGGATGTTTTGTTATGTTTTTTCTTATATAGTAGGAAATTTCACCT
>BMAW01096849.1:0-34899 GCA_019974015.1 Nephila pilipes | reverse complement strand
ACATTTTTAAAGTTATTAATTTTACAATTAAGCAACACATTTTTAAAATCATTAAATTTTATTTCATGCTTCTAGTATTCACTACATCTAATTCATAAATATGGAATGAACGCCTCTCGTTCATTATTTAGCTTTATTTGTTCCATCCTTTAGAAATGCTCCTATTAATTAAAGTACAGGCAAACATCAAATAAACAGATAAATAAAGGTTTAATTGAATATTTAATAAGAGAGTCAGCATCCAATATATCAGTTATGTTTGTTGGAGCCACTCTCATGCATACACAGAAAAATATTAAAACGTTTTACTCAACTGACCACTTTTACAGGTGGATCCGAGGCAGGATCAAATCAATCTAATGAATAGAATAGGGCCACAGTAGCCCTGTAATTATAGTTGTGGACTCACAGCCGGCGGTTTTCGTCGAATCGTGGGTTCTAGCCTTGCTGCCACCTGAGACCTTCCGTGTATCAGGAATGCTGTACATTAAATCTGGTAGAGGCCCTTAATCCTCCCGTTGGCGTGGTGTAGAAATTTGGAGAGGAAAGCGCCAGCTCAGTTTTCGTCCTCGCCACTTGACCGAGGTTCAAAATTACTGGGTCCGCCGCAATTATTTCTGCCCCTCGGTCTCATATGGTTAAGATTTTAAGAAATGATCTTCTTTCTCTCTCTCTCTCTTTCTGATTGGGAGGGGCCGCGGTAGCCTAGTGGTCAAGGTCGTGGACTCGCGGCCGACGGTTTTCGTTCAATCGCGAGTTCGATCTGTTCGGGGCCCAAAGTCCTCCCGTTGGCGTGGTGTGGATGTTAGGAGAGGTGGGGGTCGTCCTCGTCACTTGACCATGGTTCAAAATTACGAGGTCAGTCGCCAATAGCCCTCGTGTTGCTTCTAGTGCGACGTTAATAAAAACTAAACTAAAAATAATTCTGATTGGGAGTTCTGGTGATCAACTTATAATACCAGTATACGGGTTCAGTTCTATATTCTCAGACTGAGTTTTTATTCCAATTCAGGTTTTACCGTTCGCTTCTTAACTGGTCATGGCCCCTATTTTTGTTATTTAAATTGTTTTAATTTCAAAAATACAAATTTCAGTGGTTCCGTTGGAGATTCTGACCACAACGTTTTCTCTTGCTCTTTTACCAAAAAATTCCCTTAAACTGACCTATTGTTGAAACAAAACCTATTTGACTGAAGTCCGTGAGTGAAAATCCAAATTTGCGTTTCAAGCTTAAATCCAGTATTCTTACCAGTGGTAAAACTACCCAACAAATTTCATAATTGTTTCAATATTTGATTACATTTTTAATTCTTCAACTTTCCTTATTGTGTGCTTGTAATTACTTTATATATTGCATCATATATGTAATATATTTGTATATATTTTCACCTTGTATATATATATATATATATCAGTGTGTATGTATTTTCGTCGAAGATTTCAATTTTCGTTCACGAGCTTGTAGACGCCCTTTATATTGGGCCATTTAACGAAATTTATGTCACCTGTTATACGTCTTATATCTCCTAGGAAAGGGTCGTGGTAACCTTGTAGTCAAGGTCGTGAACTAGCGGCCGGCGGTTTTCGTTCAGTCGCAGGTTCGATCCTTGGCCGCCAAAGACCCGCAGTATAGCCGGGGATGATGCACGTTAAATCTGTTCAAGGCCCAAAGTTCTCCCGTTGGCATCGTGTGGATATTAGGAGAGGGGGTGCCAACTCAGGTGTCGTTCTCGTCACTTGACCGTATTTCAAAATTACGAGGTCCGTTGCCAATAGCCCTCGTGTTGCTTCTAGTGCGACGTTAATATAAACTAAACTAATCGCCCAGAAAAATATTTTATTATTAATTTTATATTCCTGTGATGTATAATTTCATATTTCTGCTCTGTAAACACATTGTAAGCTTTTATTTACTTTTGAATTTCGAAATCTTATGCTCTTTTGTCAATGCTGAGTGCGGGGGTGATTGTATCCCGGGATTTCGGTTTGTAGCTCTAAACTCTTTGAGCGAGCTCGATACCCTTGGGCATTCTGTCAATAACCCTCATATTGATTCCAGTGCGATGTTAATAAACCAATCAGTCATCAATCAATAGAATAATACCCTGTCTATGAATACTGAACCTCCGGCTTCTCTCTCTCCCTTCTTCTATCTTTCCATCTCCTCTTTTATAATTTTTCTCTCTCCATCTCAATTTATGTATGAACTTTGCTTTGCATAATTACAAGTTTATTATTTTGAATTAGTTAGAGTCCAGGAAATGCACATAAGGACAACTAAAGGGAAATAAGGCTCATATCGCTACAAATATACCCCGAATATGTATAAGTGTAGAAAAATGTTTCAAAATATTTCTTTTTTATTACTAAATTTCTGTATACAAAAATGTATATATGGTTCTTATGTAAATGATTTTTTTGTTTGCCAGTGAGCACGGATTAATATCGGTCTCAGACGTATTTGGATACAACGATACTTACCATTTCATCTATTTTTACAACATTTCTGATTATTTATGCAAGCCTATAGTATTTTTTTTAAAAAAAACGTATGTGTACTTAAAACATAATTAATTCAAAAACAAAATTAACGTTGAATGAGATTTAGCCAAAAGAAATTACCATCATTTTCAGTTTTAAAATTTCTATTCTCTTCTGTTTTCATTACACACTATCCGGTTCGATGAATAGCTAGAACGTATAAATTGTCCCGAAAAAACACAAACGCGAGTGGGTGGGTGATAGAAATCATTTGAGCTCTAAACATGTCGGTAATAGATGAAATCAGTGGGTGAAAACGCATAAATTAAACTGCTTTATGCTAATAAGAATGGCATATTTCGAATTCTTTTTCTCTTAAAGGACAACACCTTAACACGACTGCCGAGTTCCTGTTGAAATAGGGAGGAAAACAGCGGGGGTTCTAACTCATCGGTACCGAGAAATAGTACCCGGACATGGATACGGTACAGGCATTTTGACGGCAGGATGCAAATAAGTAAACAGGAAACAACTACAGTGGAAAAAGATTTTTATCAATGGTAGGGGACAGAAGACCCTTTCGAGTAAGATAAGGGCAAGGCTTACTGCTTGACTCAAAGAGCAAATGGAAATAATTCTATTCGAAAGATATAATCAATGACTAAAAGAATATATTCTTACTTTGAATACATATCTTTGAAATATATTCTAATTTGGAAAATGCTTTCTGCACTAATATAGTCAATATCTTCACTACAATAGAACAATAATTTCACTATCACTCATTAGAGTAGAAATAATGTAAGGAGTAACATACACTTTCTGAAAAGTGTTTTTTCTCCTGCAGGAGAAATCATCAAAACCTCATTTAATAAAGTATCTGGCAAGTAGCTTGAAATTATTTGGGGAAGAGTTGTGACGTATTTCCTTCGTTATTTAATTCTACGGACATCACTTAAAATCTAATTGAATAGTTAATATTTTCAAAACTTCAATTGAAGATATATAAGAACAAGGCAAAACGCTCTTACCAAAGATAGATAAGGTCTCGAATCCCTTTTAACTCAGTCGATCTTAATTTATATTCTAATAATAAAATCTTAGCATACCAAATCCCTCGTTCTGGTTTCAGCTGTTCTCAATAATAGCAAATTCGAATCATAATACTTTAACTGAGGGTAGCTACAATCTAAACGATTAATTATGATAATTCAGTCCAATCTACTATTATATATATCAACTTGTCGATATCCTCTATCTTCCTTCTCTTTTCTTTCAATTCTATTTCACTTATAAATCACTATTTCAAATTCAATTCACTACACTTCTTATCTAATTTATCTAATCATGTGTAATTTGAGTGGGAAGAATTTACAATTTTTGCATCTCAAATTACCAAAAATTCCGAGGTTAGTGAAAAGGAAATTATGAATGGTTGAAAGTCGCAGAGTGACCAATTTCAGTTTATAATAACATTAAGAAGACCAAAATAATAAATATTGTAACTATGCATGATTCAATGCTGAATAAGTTTTATTAAAATTTAGTTAATTTTCTTAATTTAAAATAGTTTTATCGCTAGGTATATACATGTATATTTATATTAATATATAGTAATATGTAACAAAGGAGACACAAAAACTCCTTTTTTTTTTCCTAATTGAAAAAAACATGTTTTGAATGTTTTGAAAAAATTTACTGAAAAAAAAAGTTTGAAAGAAATGGAACATTAGAGTAATTTTTAATTTTGTTTGCCCAAACTCTTATAATATTTAATCTATAAATGTGAATGCCAGTTTGAATGTCGTAAGCATACCCCCCCCCCCGAAAAAAAAATTATCAAATTTATTTTTGGAGATGCGTTTTTCGATTCCCCCATCCTTTCCCCCCTTGATTTTCCCTCGTTTTCAAGCAGATTCGAGAATTTTTTTTTTTTTTCCTTACGTTTTTTCCGTTTAAAAATTATGAATTGTAATGGGTTTCTTTACAAAATTTGATTTGTTAAAATCGGTTGAAAAAAATACGGAACCGCATTAATTTTTTTTCTAGACCAAATTTAATACAAAACAGAATGCTTAAGTACTGGTTTGCTGCTTCTTCATACACAAAACAGCACCTTTGATCAAATCATTTAAAACTGTTAGGGGTGGCTTAAAGGATTCTACATTAAACTGGAAAATAATATCAATAATTGGATTTTGTACAATTCCTTAATAAAATTATCTGAAATCCATTTCTTTTTTTGGTTATTTTGTCTTTTCCTCCTTTTCCCTACCGCTCTACTAAGCATAGCTCTGGTGCATATTATACGACACACGCATGCGCACACCCATACGACTGCTTCGTTTATCTTTACTTTTGCCATAATAAACATGAAAAACAAAAATTCGTATCTAAAGCTCTTTAGTTTAATTAAAAGGAAAAATACATTCCGTGAAACTTGCTTACAGAAAGATAATTTGGGTTATTTACTCTCTCTAATATTTCAATATCTCACTAATCAGTACAATAAAATAATGAATAGGTAATTTGAATTAAACGGAAAAAAATGGATGTAGAAAATTCATTAACTTAAATGAAAAAAATAACTAAATTTGTCCTAGTTTTTAAATTCCAATAAATACATTTTACTTCTACATTCATATTATTTTACTGTATACAATAATTAAAAAATTTTATTTTAGAAAATAGAATAAATAATAAAAAATTATCTTTCAATTTAAGTTTTTACTCAGCACATTCTATCGATCTATTTATTCAAACATTATTTGACACATTCTATTGATTTATAATAGTCTGAATCAGATTTATAAATAAGGGTGATTAAATGTCAAATCTATTTAAAATCTTGATTAAATTTATCTTGACAAATTATAAGGTCATCTATATGTCTAAACAAAGTGAATTTATTGTTGTATATAAAATTTTGTTCTTTCTTTATTCTTTTTCTACCTTATGGTATTCCATTAATTTGTTTATACTTTTTTACCCTTATGGAATATTTAATTTTCTTTTAAACTAAGATTAATAAGAAATTTAAATTTCTCATAAGATATAGGACTATTAAATTTTTAAAAATTAGCCAGAGGAATATTAGTTAAACCTTTTCTATATCTACTGAAATAATTAAATCTTCGCAATCAAAACTGTAAATTGAGTGTAAATCTCTTTATCATTAATTTAATTAATAATTCCATAACTATTTTAAATAATAACAATCTTAACAAACCTTAACTAAAGGCTAAAACAATGAAATATTTTTTTCTGAAAAGGCACATGCCTTACAGTTACTTCCTTGTTTTTTTTTTTTTTTTTTTCAGCGGGGTTTTCTAGATAGGTTTGGCTACTATTGTGACACAACTATACAATATAGCTGTTTACTGTACTAGAATCAAATCAAATTTAAAAGTTGATATCTTTTTAAATGTGCATTGCCTTACATTAGGAAAGCACATATTAATATGTGCCCTTGACTCTCCATGTACTTCCTTCTCAATTGTAATAATAATAAAAGCTAAGCTGCTTAAAACTGCGCAATATGATTTTAAAAAAGAAAAGGGTCAAGAAACAATTTGAGACTTTAATATAATTTTTTACATAATATAACATTCCTTTTTTTTTTTATAAAAAAGAAAAAAGAAAAAAAAAAAGAAGAGAAAAAGAAACCTGCCTTATAAGGCAAATATTCGGTTTTACAAAAGAATTATTTTCGGTGGGCTGAGTACACTCATGAATTCACATAAAGATAAAGTTCATGAGTGAACTCAACACATCAAAATATCAATTCTATTTGTAAAATCGAATATTCGTCTTAAGTCAGTATATTATTGATTCTCATTCATATTACATGTCATCCTGTGTACTTGATTTAATTTCAGGAATCTAAATACTAAAGCTATTGATGCTTAATCGGGAATTAATAATTTTTTTCCAAGCCATTAGATACTAATTTTAAAAAGAGGGTATCGATAGAGCTCGAGCAAAATTGATAAAATAGGAGCTGTTTGAAAGAGTGGATATGACAGACTTATTGTGATTTGTGACAATACTTTCCTATTGTCAAATGCTTATGATAGTTTCAACCGTTGTAGCAATTAGTAATGGAAAAAAAAAAATGTGGCAAAAATGCAAATTTGAAAGTTCATTTTCCTGACGCCCATTTTTATAAATTCCTAGAAAACGTTCTTGAATGCAACGAAAACAATGGTTTTCCCATTGAGACATCTACTAAGCATTGTTAATTAAAGATTGCAAATATGATTATAAGTATGATGTAAGAAAGATACGAACAGGTGATATTACGTCAGAAAAATAATTAGTTCTTCAAGAAAAATATGCTATTCTGAATTTTATGTTTCATAAAAGAAATACATATTTGATGAATTTCCGAGAAAAGTTATTTATTTCTAACAAAAAAAAAGCTATTAATGACGATCCATTTTTGTATTATTCCTGATTGTTTTCCTTAACACATGTTTTTTTTTTACCCATGCCTCTTTCTTTTTAAAGATTAATAATTATTTTTTGTTTCTTTATTAAACATTTCACATACAAACCAATCTGTTTAGCACAAAATTATATGAATGAGTTCGTAAAGATTTTTGGAAAACTCAATCCTTTTCTAAACAAACATATGAAATAAAACATATAATCATTTATATAAGTGAGTTAAGGCCCATGCTTCATTTTTTTTCTCCCGATGAGTCCAACATATATGACCAAAAATGATATAAATGATGCAGAATAGAAACAAAGATTTCAAACAAAGCAGTAAATTAAATTCATTCTTTAATTACAACAAGTGGCTGGATAGTTTAACGGTCATGGTCGCGGACTCACGGCCGACGGTTTTCCTTGAGTCATGTGTTCGAGCCTTGATGCCGCAAAAGACGCACCGTGTATCCGCAGCTGATGCACATTAAATCTGTTGAGGCTCAAAGTCCTTCCATTGACATGGAATGAAAGTTTGGAATTGGAGGTCCCTCTTGGGCGTCGTCTCTCACTCTGCCGAGGTTCAAAACGAGCTCTTCAGTCATCAATAACTGTCATTAATAACCTGTTTTCAAAGAAGAAAATCAGCCGGCATGAATATTTACAGCTTACACTAGGGTTAGGGCCCACATCGAATATTATTATAATGAAACCGCGGATTTCTTTGCAAAACTCACTGTCAATGATGGTGAGGGAATGAATGAATGTCCCTTCCCCTCGGTCTCATATAGTTAAGATTCTTAAAAAATAAGCTTCTCTCTCTCTCTTGTAATATTACTGTACTTTGTAAGCTATCTTGGTATTCAGGTTCGTCTATATTTTTAGACCAGGATTAAGTTTTATACTTTTTGTATTACTCCTTTTTAACTGGCTATGGTCCTTTCTGTTTCTTATTTAAATCGTTTTAATTTGAAAAACACAATTTCCCATGTGCCTCTGTTGGAGATGCTAACCATGCTTTCTCTTGCTCTTTCGCCAGGGACTCTCATTAAAACTGCTCCAACTGTTGGAGCGAAAGCTATTTGGCTAAAGTCCGTGTGTTAAAATCCTTACTTGATTGGACTTAAGTTCAGTATTCTTCGCATCCTAAATTCAACAAATTTCTCAATTGTCCCAGCATTTTATTACATTTTTCAACATTTCAATTTTCCTCATTGTGTAGTTATAATTGCATATTTTGTATGATATGTTTATATTTTTCATAAGCTTTCATTTTGTTCTCGAGTTTGTGGACGCTTTTTTATGCCATTTGGTCGATTATGCATCTTTTTTCTCCAAGAAAATGCTAATGGTTTTTTTTTTCTTCAATTCCTATCATGTACATATTCTGCTCTGTTCAAACATTGTTAATTTTATTTTATTTTGATTACGAAATTATGCAAAAATCCTATGTTCTTTTGTCAATAAATGCTGAGTGAGGGGGTGATTGTCTCCCGGGGGGGCCATTTTGTAGCTCAACCCCTTTGGGTGAGCTCGTCTTGCTGGGTATTCTGCCAATTAGTCCTCAATTTTTGATTTCATTTCTGAATATTTCAATTTTCCTTATTGTGTGCATACCTTGTATCAACGCTGTGGCCGGCCGACACCGGGAAGACTGACTTTGGGCGACAGTCATAATGTCAGTATCCGTTGAAAGCAGAAAGTAGTGACGTCAACTGAATACAGTTTGATATGTTTTTTAAAAAATAAAAGAAAAAAAATGGACGTCACACTCTAAACTAACATATTGTTAGTTTTTAATCATTTTAATTTCGAAATTATGCATCCTTGTTCCAACACATACTGTTACATCTTACCCTTCACTGCAAACACATTATTAACTTTTATTTACTGTTGAATTTCGAAATTATGTAACATCTTTGTTCCAACACGCTTGTTACATCTTTACCTTTATTGCAAACATTGTTAGCTTATTTACTGTTAAATTTCGAAATTATGTAACATCTTTTGTTCCAACACGTACTGTTAATCTTCAATCTCCTTATTGCAAACACATTTGTTATTTATTTACTGTTGAATTTCGAAATTTATTAAATCTTTGTTCCAATACGTACTGTTACATCTTACCCTTACTTTAAACACATTGTTAGCTTTATTTGTTTCGTATTTTCGAAATTATGTAACATCTTTTGTTCCAAATTGCACGTATACTTACAGATCTGACCCTTTATTGCAAAACACATTGTATTAACTTTTATTCACTGTTGAATTTCGAAATTATACATCTTTGTCTCCAAACATCGATGATTAGAGATCTACATACCTTTATTGCAAACGTTATTGATTACTTTATTTACTGTTGAATTGAAATTATGTACATCTTTTGTTCTCAACACGTCTGTTCAATCTATCTCTTTATTGCAAATACATTGTTTAGCTTCTTTATTTACTTGATTCGAAATTGAAACTTATTACATTTCGTTCCAACACGTACTGTTATATCTAACCCTTTATTGCAAACACATTGTTAACTTTTATTTACTGTTGAATTTCGAAATTATGTAACATCTTTTGTTCCAACACGTACTGTTACATCTGACCCTTTATTGCAAACACATTGTTAGCTTTTATTTACTGTTGAATTTCGAAATTATGTACATCTTTTACTTCTTGTTCTAACATGTATTGTTGTATCTTACCGTTTATTGTTGTAAAAAAAATTATTTTTGCTAATAAATGCTGAGTGTGGGGTTGATTGTCTCCTGAGGACCAATTCGCAGCTCTAAGCCCTTTGGGTGAGCTTGGTACCCAAGGGTTTTCAACCAATAACCCTCGTGTTACTTCTCAGTGCAACGTTAATAAAATGAATCAAACAATTTAATAACAAGAATATAAATTCAATTGCAAAGCATTAAGAAATTACAAAAATGATAGGTTACAAGACGTTTCAAGATATTTTTTTTTTTTCAAAAGTAAACAGAAATTAAATATTTTTGCAAAAAAGAAAGCCGAGTTGTAGCTCCTTTTAACTCGGAAGGATTAAACTTAATAAATCTTTCTTCTTGAAGACGGTCTCGCAGCAAGGTGGTTAGCGCAATCGCAGAGAGGCATTAACGCCTATTTGCGGTGTTAATGTTTGAGGAAATTAAACGCAATTTTACACAAATCTTGAATTACATCAACTGCGAAATACCAATGTCAATATATTATTAAGTACTGCAGATCAGTTAATGGAATATTAAGAAATATTTTATATAAACTTATCATATTTTGTTTACAATTCTTGTATGTACAAATAAATTAATTTTAAGGTTCTTGTGAAAAGAGAGAGAAAGATTAAATATGGGGGAAAGGTTACATACTTAGAAAAACAACAAAGATTCACGAAAGAAGGCTTTTTGAAAATATTGAAAGGTTGTGAAAGATCTCACAGAAATTGGGTCACGAACGCGTAGGGGTTCAATATGCGTTGCATCAGTACCAGTATTTAATCATTCTGGAAATTGCGTAATGTGGAATCCGAAACAACTGAAAGCTTTCAGAACTAAAAAAAATAAGAAATATTAAGATTTAGTGGCTATTTTAAAATAAAATTCTACATTGTCAATCAATTTTCCGTATAGAATGGATGAATGTGTGCTATTTTCAACGTTTTAGAACATAGGTATAAAAAGAGGTATATACTGTTATTAAATATACATATATTTTAATACATTTCTTTCGGAATATGTAACCTAGATATTTTTAATAAAGTTTTATGACATTTTAAACCTCTTTTGAATATGACAATAAAAAAAATCAGTTTGATTTTCTTGAAATTTTTATTTACTAAAATTTTCTAACTGGAGTAATTTGCTAATAAATCCTTGTTTCAAAACACAGTTAAATAAACTCCGGAATTGTGAGCCAAATTACGAAAATAGATAGATAACTAGTTTTTAGAAAATAAATGTTTATTTACTCAAATATCAGATGAAAAGTTTATTTTCTCAAACGTCTGATCAAATGTTTATTTCTCAAACGATACTTCTGTTTCAATTGAACTTATTTTATACCCAAATTTGATGTCTTAATGACTTTTATTTAATATATTTGCAAAAATTTGTATTATGAAATAAGTATGCATTATTCGTAATATTAGTACGTATATGCAATTATTGATTTTCCAATAATTGTCAATAATTTTTATCTTGTATTTTGTATCAAATAACCTACAGATTGTTTCAAAAAATTAATTTGATTTATATATTTAAAACTATTTATACTCCATTCATAAAAATTCTGATTTGTATTTAATACCGGAGCTGATGCACGTGAAACCTCGTCGAGATCCCAAGTTCTCTCGTTAGCCTGATGGGGAGGTTTGGAGAGGCAGGTTCAAGGGCAGTTGTTGTCTTCGACGCTAAGCGGAGGTTCAAAATTACGAGATTAAAAACCAACAGCCAACAGTCACCAACAGCCTTCGTGTTGCGTTTATGGGATGTTAAGAAATAGTTACAATTATATTTAATACACTTGAAGAAAGGTTTCTCTAAATATGCTGGATGTGACACATAGTTGATATGCATATTTATTATTCCTTATAGTATGTAATGACACTACCACAATGTGCACAATCATAAAATACATAAGTTATTTTGCATAGCTTCGATTTATTCTGTTAAAAAGAATGTAATAATTAACAACAAATGTGCATTGATTTATTAAAAAATGGGTATATATTACCAGAAGATTACTTGAGAAATATTCAATTTTAGATTATGATTAATATGAATAGAAAAAAAAATAGCAATGAATTCAATAAAAGTCACATGATTTCCCATATTTAATTATAAATTAATTAAATCAAACTTATTAATTTGTATTGCTCGACTATTTTATTAATTCTTTTAATTATGTTTCAATATTATCGCTGAGACCTGCGGTCGAATAGTAATTTACTATAAAGTGTAATAATAATAATATTTAGGAAAATAACATGAAAATTATTACAAATTTTTTGTTCACAAGTTTATCACTTGCTATGTTCATATGCATATAAGTTAAAATAAAAATATGTATTTCCAGTTTAAAATTTGTTTTTTACCCCATATCCTACCTTCCGAATGAATTGAAATTTTGCATCCACGTATTACTTCGATGACAATTCAATACTAAGGTATGCTCAAGCAACTCGGGAATTCTAGTTATTGGACTGCTTAAATCTCTCGAATTTTAATCCCCAGATTGGCTATTGTTTTTAGGATGAGATAGAACGTTGGTTAAGTTTTAGTTTGGTTTAGTTTGTATTAACGTCGTACAGAAGCAACACGAGGGCTATTGGCGATTGGTTATTACACTTGCCCAGGAGTTGAGAATTAATATGTGTGAATGGAGACTTTAAATGAACATTAATGAGTAATAGTGAAAAATTTATTAGATTTACATTTAAATTTGGAATTTTATCTGGCTAGCTTAGTAAATAAATTTAAGATGACAAAATTAATTAAAATAGTGATGATAAATTCTGAGATTATGAGTGAACAAATTAATGCTTATGCTATAAATTTTAGAAAGTAGAAAGAGCTTTAATTTCATTGCTAAATTTAAAAAAATATATAAATTAATTGTTTTGAAAAAATTAAAGAGCAAGATTAATTAATTGAAATTAATTATTAAAATTTTTTTTGGAAAAGATATTTAAAATCGAAGGTAGTAGAGAGGTTTGAAATATCCTATATGTTTGACCAGTGTGGTAGTTTCATGAGTTCAGGAGTTTCTCTCTTGGTGTCGAGAGGGCGAATTTCTATTGGTTGGTACGGATGGCTGTTATTTGTGGTGGGTGGAGTTATGCAATTTCAGTGGTTTTTGATTGTAGTGTGATGAAAGTTGATGCAATTAAAAATTAATCAATTAAAATTTCACGTGATCTGTGGAGTTATGGATTGTTTCGGGGGGGGGGTTATTTTTCTATGGCTTGAATTGTTCTATTGGTGGACGCATCAATTTTTTGAAAGAATTTTCTGGAGAGCTTCTTGATGAAGGTTTTAAGAGATTGATATTTTATGGTTTTCTGATATCATTATTCTTCATATTCCAGCTGGTTTTGTCTATTGTTTGGAGGACTGCAGTTTGTGATTTTCCGAGCAGATCAAGGGTAGTGTCTGCACAGTGGGACCAGACTGGACAAGCATATGTCAGGATAGGATGTTCAAGCAGTGACGGACTTTGAACTCGAATTTCAACCCACTTCTTATCATTCGACGTTAATAAACAATCATTCAATCAACCGGATCTGCGATATCATCTTTCTCTAGATACAGTGTACGAGTTGCTGTTGTCGTTTGAAAAAGAAACCAATTATTTTAATTGCATATCTATTAGTAGCGTCTAATTTAATATCTGATATCCTAATCGAACATTTACCATCTAAGAACTACGTTCAGAAAAATGCAAACAGAAAAAAAAAATTATTTCATCATTCTGCACTAGAGTAACCAACTGAAAATTTCCAAAAAAAAAACCATCCTTATTTTTCTATTTTATTGAAAAACATCGGACAGTTGAAAATTTCTGTTTTAACTAGTTCTCATTTTGCAAATGAAACCAGTGTTACAAGTTGTTACACAGTGTTCGTGAAATTATTTATAATACAAACCACGATTGGTTATCAAAATTTGAATACCATTTCACGCAGCATTTTTTTTAAAAGAAATCCTCTAAAAGTTTCTCTTAATTCCTCTCACATTTTTTAAAAAAATTCCACTCTCAGTTTTTGGTCAGATAAATTGAACTATAATTGCTAGGAATGGCAACAATTGTGTTCTAGAAAATACCGAACATTTGGCAGAAAATAAAAATGTCAACCAGACATTTCAAAATAAATGATAAAGCGGCACATTTCAGGTAAAAGTCTAATGGTATCAGTGACACCAAAGGCCTATGATTAGAATGGAGAAAATGTGCAACGGCATCCTAATCTTAAATCACAGGACCTGTCAAGTTAAGTTCAAGCAAAGACAATTAATTAAAATAATCAAATACACTCCATAACAACAAAAGAAAAACGACGCACCAAGAAGAGTTTGCTCCATTGTAATGAAATTTCGTATGCAAAGACATTTGAACCGAACGTAAAAATGATTAAAATTTTGTGTCCAATGGATGAATAGTCGCAGCTACAGCGCATCGGAACTGAGCAGATGCATATAAGAAGCGATTCTCAATCGGATGGTCAAATTTTCTGTTGCATTGCGATTTCGGATACCTTTCTAAGACTGAAAAAAATACCTCGCCGCAGGATTCGAGCTCATTACTAGCCACTGTCAGAGTTTGAAAGAGGTCGTATCATTGGATTGAAAGAGGTGGGTTGGGTAAATCGGAGAATCGCTCGTCATATGGGTCGAAGCGATGCGGCGATTAGAAGATGGTGTCAAGAATCTGTCGACAGTGGCAGATTTCAGCATCATGATGGTAGCGTTCGACCTAAGCACATTGAGAGGACGGAGGGATTGTCAGATCAGTTGTCACAGCACCTGATTCGTTGTTATCAACCATCAGACGTGCGACCCACACACGAGCGTTCACCATGACCGTTCACAGACGCCTGATAGAGCGAAATCTAAGCTCGTACCGACCGTTATGCCACCTGCCACTCACGCCTGCATACTGTCGAGCCAGATTTCAGTGGTGCTTCGCTCGATCAGGTTGAAAGGATGCTGACTGGGGACGTATAGTGTTTAGCGACTAATCCCACTTACAACTGTGTCCTGACGATCATCGAAGACGTGTCTGGAGACTCCCAGGGCAGTGTGCCAATCCTGCTTTCACTATTGCATGCCACACAGTGGCTCAACCAGGAGTTATGGAATGGGGTGTCATTTCCCTTGATAGCCGGATTCTTTGGTCGTCATTAGTGGCACACTTACAGCACAGTGGTACGTCGACGACATTCTGAGACCTGTTTGGCTATCGTTCCTTTTGCAGTAGCCTGGCCTTATTTTTCAGCAACATAATGCCATACCACATACGGCACGTGTAGCTATGAGCTGTTTTACAGCTTGTCAAATACTTCCGTGGCCAACCAGATCTCTCTCCAATCGAGCATGTCTGGGATATGATGGGAAGGCGACTGCACTACCAGGGAATTTTGATGACCGACAATTGGAGAAAATTTGGCAAGAAATACCGCAGGAGAACATCAGGGACCTTTATTACTCTATGTCACGTCGTGTGGCAGCTTGCATCCAGGCTAGAGGTGGGTTAACACCTTGTTGAGCTCGTTAATTTGTAACTATTTAACTCTGAAATAAATCGTTTAATTTTTCTGAAATTTTAATTGTTTTCTATTCTGCATATAATTTTCCTATCCGCCAATTTTTATCTCCATCGAACAACTCCTTCCTGGTGCATCGTTTTTTTTTTTGTTTTTTTGTTATAGAGTGTATATCCAAAATATCTTTATTTACTTCTGAATTAAGGGAATGCTCTCCACAGTTAATATCCTTTTCACGAGTTCTAACAATTTCTATAATTTATCAAAGTATATGTTTACCAGAATAGATGCAATTACCTCATCCCATTGCTTCGACAGAAGACTTCTGCGCGCATCATATTAACATTCTTCTTAATACTATAAAATTGATAATCAATTCAATTTTCTGTCGCTTTTATACGACTTGTTAATATTTATTCCCTCCACCTCCGAAGTTTACTTAATTTGCATCATGTTCCATTAGATTAGAGAAGTTAGGAACTTAAATATAAAATCGCAAAAAAATCCCAGATGTTAATTTAAGGGGAAAACATTGTGAATAGATCATGTTACAGATGTGATTAAATACCCAGAGAAAAGGCGTCATTCATAACACAGGGAGTATTTATGAAATATTCTGTTTTATCATCCTCTTTAACAAAAAAAAAAAAAAAAAAATTACAGGAAATGTGTTGCTTGATTACATTTTGAATAAAAACAATTATATGTGAGACTTCACAGAAATTGAAGTGTCCACGGACATAACATTTTTATTTGTCACCCGATTTTCATAATTTTTCTTGCACCTGAAAGTTACATGTGCCTTCTATGTAATGCAATATTTTCGTCCTTCTTGCCATCCCTTCCTCGCACTTGCACCACAGAGTGACTAGTCAGGCAAACCCGTCAGTGAAGAATGTCGGTGGTTGTTGTCGACATGAGGCTTTAATAGCTGCTTTTACCTCGACGTTAGAAAGGAAAACGGTGTTCTTAGGGACATACTCTTTAATCTTTGGGAAAAGATGAACCCTACAGGTGCAAGATTGGGTGCAATGACGTTTTGCTGTTTCAGTTTCATTTCCATGTGGATTGCCAACTTAAGCAGTTAGCTCCCATCTGAGTAAAAGAAACAAGTGCATTGCATAAAGACTCATGTAGCTTTCAGGAACAGCATGAATTTTGAAAATCCGGTAACAAAAAAAAATTATTGTCACAGAGACATTACTTTTCAATCAAACTCTTATCATCAATAAAAATATAATTATAGCATTACTTATTTTTAGAACCGTTTATGAAAGCATTTTTTGGAAAGAAATTTTCAAGTGATTTCTTTACAAAAAATAATATTCGCTTGTCATTCTCATTGTAAAATTTATTTAAAAATGAATAACTTTAAATCAATTTAAAAATACACGAACTTCTACATTCCGAACAGAAACCGAAAAATGTTCCTCGGTTTTAATTATCCGTTATAATTGCAAAAAAAAAAAAGTAAATTATTTCATCTCGTTATATAGTTCACATGCTGCGACATATCTCGTTTGAAAAAGAACAACAGCAATTACCGCATTTAATTGCATAAATTAGTGAACTGACCCTTATATTAATCGTCAATTTATGGAATTAAATAATTTTAAATGAATATGTGGATATAAAAAAAAATTGATTTATATTTTGGATCAAAATTGAGCATTACCGTAACATTTTGTTAGTTGTGACCCTCCCCCCACCCGTTTATATATAAAAAAAGAAGACACGATTGTTTTTCCAAGGGGGGCAGTGGATTAATAAAAAAAGGATAAACCGCCAACCGCGGTAACCTTTCCTCACCTGTCAGCCTTGAGTTGGTCGAGAGGTGAGTTTATCTCCGCCGGAGAGAAGCTTCTTCCATTTTATTTATTTTATTCTTCCCGTACACCATTTTTGCGCCGCATTCCTCAAGAACTTGAACCCGTCGAGAATTTTAATGAATCCTGCTTTCTCCCTTAAAAGATTGAGGGTCATTTGCAACTGACAGATTTACAGTTCAAGAGAGAGAAAGACAGAAATGCAGCTGCACGCTGGAAGGTTCCTCCTTTTGCTAAAAAACGTTGTTCCTTTTTTTTATTATTATTATTTTCTCTTATTTTTTTCATTAAGGTTTTCACTTGTTTCCCTCACGCCAGGTTTGTTCGGAGGAAACATTGCCTTTTTTTTTTGTTGTTGTTGTTAAAAAAGCACACGTGAGAAACAGCTAACAAGATAGCTTAGGAAAGAGGATTTCACAGGTCGAAATCTAAACAATAGAAATCTGTTCTTATTTCAATACGATGACGGAGGGCCTAGCCTGAAAAGAGACGGAGATGTTTAATCATCACGACGAAAAATTTGACATATTAATAAAGATGCAGGAATTCCTATTTCCTGCCTGTCAAAAATGTTTGTAAAATGGAATCTGGGAAGTAATTGTACCATTTGATCTAAAATATATTTTTTTTCTCTTTATATCTGCATGAGCAGAAAACAAAATAGAAAGTCAATTTTTACCAAGCGCATGATTCTAATGTCTGTAATGAGTTTGAATTTGTGTACTTTTATCGTTCAAAGAGGTTTTACAATAAAAAAAAAGAAGGGTGGGGGATATTACAAAGAAAAAATAATGAGAAAAAAAAAGTAAAAATTTCTTCATCCCTTTTTGATGTGAAGTAAAATTTAATATTTTAATCATTTTTATTACATTCCATTTTTTAAATTGATAATGAATTCAGTGATTACATTCCATTTTTTAAATTGATAATGAATTTCAGTGACTGAATAACTAAAACATTTTCCGTTATTCAATCACTGAAATTACGAATTATCTTACTCTAACGTCAAAAATTAGTATTTTTCAAAAAAATTAGAATATCATTAAGCTAAATGTTCAGAATTTTTCTGAAAATAACACATTGAAAATTGCAGTAAAATATTTAACCGCATTAAACTAAAACATTTTCTAAGAAAGGGCTATGTGTAAATTTATATTCGGATCGGTTACAGTTAAATGCATCCTCCTCTTTGAATTTATTAGTGCAGATTCTTATTAACCACCTAAGGGGCTAGTATTAGGTGGATCACTTTTGGCTCTCCGAATCCCTTTTCAATTTCTTATCGTTTGCTTCAATTTTAATTACATGTAGCTGATATAATAATCAATTTAAGAATTTATCGTTTCCTTTGGTTTTAATATCGAAAAAAGTTTATTATATTCTATTGCTCGATATTTAACCGTTAACTTTAATTCTCATATTTAATTGAGTAATTTAATAATAATTTTTTGAAGAAGAAAAAAAAGCGCACCTTGGATGGCTAAATCTGTTCTTTGCAAAACTTTGCATAGAACTTTTTTAATATAATTATTTTCAATTACATTAACTTCTTATGTGATCGAATCATACGATTTATAGCCTTGAAATCTCCCTTCCATATCATAATTTGCTTAAAACTGATGCCATAGTTTCGTTTTTTTTGTATAGCCATCCAATTATTTTTTTTTCAATGCGCGCAAACTTTTGAGTTCTTAAAATCTAAATTTTGCTCATGACTGTATTTTCTGTTTCTTTTATGAGAATAATATTAAAAGGTACTGATTTTCTAACAATCGTTGGTTAACATACAATTATTCGAGCATTTACTTTGTGTTTATATATATATATATATATATATATATATATATATATATATATATACACACACACAAAGCTCAAAATTGTTTCGAAAAACTTTTCTTTTTCAACAAAAGTTTAGATTTATGATAAATTAAATTTATTTACAATTTCAAACAAATAAAAATTCTGCAAATACACTTTTTTAAAAAATATAAATACGCAAAAAATATACAAACTATGGCTGGCATTAGTTTTATGGCACTGTGAAGGAAGCAGGTATATTGAACAATACGTCATATGTTTGAACAAGTGATATTCTTCTGTTTGTGATACATTATTTTACCGGAAACTTATTCTTCAGCTGAAACAAGTATATAAACAGAAGTAAGCATAAAAAGAGAAGGAAAAATCCGAGCTTCTGTTAAAACAAATATAATAAATAAGAAGATAAAATCCTTGAAAAGAAGACCACTGAAATAAAATACATTTCATCTTTAATTAATTTCAAGTGTACAAGCAGTTGGAATATAACTCTTTGATCTATCAAAATTTGATTAATACTAAAATGCAAATGAAAGATAAGCCATTTTAAACAAAACAAGAAAATTAAAAAAGTTTAACATCGATTCTTCTGTCAGTCATATCAGTTTGGGAAAGGTATGTGAAGGTTAACGAGTGAAAACAAAATTTGTAAAGTTATTTCCTCGATGAAATTTTTTTTTCCATCGTAATTCAAAACGCTTGTTTTCTGTTCAAATAATTGAACATAGTTTTGGAATAAATAGAAATAGTTACCTGCAAAGTATGCAATTTGAACATGATAAATTGAACTAATTTAATCCATGCCAAAAACAATAGCTTTTTTTTTCTTCATAATTTTAAGTTCAGGATGCGTAAGATTGAGGGGGGGGGATGCAAAAAATTAAAGAAAGTTTATTAAAAATTTGAAAATTTATACAAATTCCCCTCATATCAAAATATTATTGGAATTGTACATGGTTTAAGTTAGTCACTTTTTATAAAGGAACTGCAGTGAATTAGTAAGCAATCCTGATTCAGAAAGCAAGTCAAAAACATCCCCAAAACTTATATATAATAAGTAGATTATCAATACAATAATTCAAAAGAATTAAATTTCTTTATAAGATGTAATCAGTTTCGATATACTTGCAGTTAAAACAATAAACTTTGAATTTGTTCTTATTTTTTTTTTTATTTGCATGCGTGTATGGCTATAATTTTTTTTTTTTTTTTTTTTTGAGGATGAAGCAAAACTTGAACTTTCCTGAAAGCCTTTACTGATTGAAACATACACCCGCTCGTATAATATAAGAAAAGGTATTGTAAAGTTTCAAAACTATAATTAAAAAATAGCCGCGACATATGGATAAAAATTAATTCTGCATATTAATTTATTCTTACATGCATAATGTTGTAAATTACAACTATTAATGTTTGTTTGTTTGGTTACAGAAAGCCGTAGATCGATGTAAACCACAGTAATGAGAAAATAGAATTCTATATGCAGAGTTCTACATTAACGGCCTTCAAAAGGTCAAGAAACGCTGTGTGAAATGCATAATTCTATATGGTGATTATGTAGAAAAGACTTGAGAATAATAAATAAAAATTAAGTTTCCATCTTATTTGTTTTTGTGGTAATTCAAAATTTTCAATTCCCCGGTATAATAAGTGAAACATTCTGATTCTATGAACTAGTCTTCAATCTACGGTTTCCTGAATCCAAACAAATCTACATTAATAGCTACAATTCTCTGTATCCAAACAAATCTACATTAATAGCTACAATTCTCTGTATCCAAACAAATCTACATTAATAGCTACGGTTTTCTGTATCCAAACAAATCTACATTAATAGTTGTAAAATTTATTCTCCATTTATTAATTTATCTTTTTGTAATATTATGTACAAAAAGATAAATTAATACATGGAGAATAAATTTTATCCGAATTCTTGGTTATTTTTTAATAATAATTAAGACCACGATACCGCTTCGTTTATATAATGATCAAGTATCACGGTTCATAATCTTGATTTTTTAACTTTTTAATTAAAAATGCACGATAAAACAAAGTCTAGAATATATATAAGCACATTTCAAAGTTTTACAATCACTTCAAAGTAAACAAATAAACAGTGATAAGTTCGAAAACGAGGTTCACGAAGACACACTATTGCAACTAATTCGTCATTGGAATTGAATATTTATGAGAATGAATACATCATTCTTTTGATATTTCAACTACGCACATCTTGTCGTAACATGTTCAAACAATCCCAAGTGACTCCCATTAGCGCAGAGCGGCTTGTTGAAAATGTAAAGTACACACAGATCCTCCATAGAAATGCGTTACGAAATTAAGAATTGAATTTGTAATGAGGGTTGTCTTTTGGGCCGCACGTAGGTGGTGAAAGGTGAAAAGGAATATGAGATGAAAAAAAATATTGACATAGCAAGACCGGTTCTTTTTTATTCTCTTTTAATGAAGTTTCCGGAACAGAGTAACAAGATTGGCCGAACAAACTACGTAATTCAATTTTGCAATAATAGTTTCATAAAACAGGGTCGTATTTCATTTGGCATCCGACACAATAGAATTGTGTTATTCATTTTAAAATTCGTCAACAAATTTCGCTTGAACGTTTAATTTAGCTTCCGTTTTTGTTTCGATTCTTAATGCTGTTAGTGTACGAATAACAGAGTAAAAATCATGCTGAAAATTATAAAATTCAACAGCTATAAGATTCGATTTAGTATTAATGATTTGCATGTTTATTGTTAACAATCTCCCGTCGTTTCTCATGTTAAGTTTCATAAATATTGATCCGTAGATTTAAAACAACTCGTACTTGTCTCAATCTTGGCTTGGAATACTATTCTACGGAATGTTTTGATTTGAGCTATTGATTCTTTTGATCCCAGTATTCTTTTCGCATGTAAATTTCTTCTTTTAAAGAAACTAAAAGTAAAACGATTTTATAAGTTCATACTTATTTCTGATTTGTGTCTTATATAAGGATCGTCACACTTAGGAGCAACACTTGATTATTCGTAAAGAATTTCGCAATATTGAACAATGGATACATGATGAGTTCAATGCTTGATGCTCTACGCTTTTAATTTGCCCTTACGCCAACATGAAGACTTTTAGTAGCGACAATATTTAACGAGCCTCATCCCCGATACACGAATGTTTTTCATTGAAATCAGGAATACTCGGCTTGACTGAAATAAGAGGTGTGGATTTTAAATAACGAAACTGACGCTGCTACAGAAGAAGTACGTATGCGTCAAACACCAGCGACCGATAGCTGTTTAGCGTGGGGCTTTCTCTTTTGAATGCAGTGCCTCTCGTTTCTGTAAACACAAATCCATATACCCGTAGCCTTCATTTGCATTGGAGTCATTTTTTTTTGGTTCGCTGGGAAAATTATAAGAGTAACAATAGAGCAACGAATTGTTGTAAAATTTCACTTGAAACTTGGGAAAACCGTTACAGAAACTTACAATTTATTAAAAGAAATGTATGGTAATGAATTTTTTATCGCGAGCACGTGTTTTTGAGTGCTTTAAGCGTTTTCAAGATGGCCGAGAAGATGTTGAAGATTATTAAAGCCCATATCGCCCTCACATGTCAAAACCGGATGACAATATCGAAAAAAATCGGTAATCTGGTTCGATCTGACCGTCGGTTAAGTTTTCGTACGATTGCTGAGACTGTAGGAATATACAAAGAATCCATTCAGCAAATTGCACGTAACAATTTTAATATGCAAAAAACCTGTGCCGAAATGGTGCCTAAAATGTTCACGTTTGAACAACAGGAAACTCGCAAAAATGTTTGTAATGGCACTTTGAATGCCATTGAAAATCACCCATACTCATTGGAAAGGATAATAACGAATGACGAATCGTGGTTTTTTACTTATGGAACCCCAATCCATGCACTGGAAGAACCCATCATCACCGAAAGCTAATAAAAAAAAACTCGAATGAGCAAATAAAATTCAAAGCAATATTGTTTTTTGTTTCCGATATTCATCGTATAAACGACCACGAGTTCACGAACATGACCACTCAGCTACAGCGGCGGTTAAGTATGACGTAATAAGATCAACATAAATGCCGGAGTGATTTTTTCTTAATTTTAAATGTTATTAGGACATTATAAAGTCATGTAATTAAAAAAAAATGTTTGTTTATTTTAATTTAGGCAACTAAAAGTGAAACAAAACAAAACAAAACAAAAAAAAAAAAACGATAAAAGTTAACAGGATATAAAAAATATTTATTTACACCATTTAAACATATCGTCAAAAACGTAATTTAGTTTTCTTCTATCTTTCATTAATTATCTCACGAGCCGATGTTCCAAACTAATTTAGACATTTCAGTACATATTACATAGATTTTATTTTCACAAACATTTTTTCTTAAAAGTTAACCATCTGTTATCGTGGGGCTTCCGATTTTGTCCAAACCACAACAATATTTTGTACTGAAAAGTGGCGACCAATTTTTAGTAACACCCAGGACCCCGACCCCAAAAGCGAACTTACGTGCATATTACCTAAGTGTAAAAGAGTTTAAATTGTGAGGGGTGGGGAGGAGCTGTGTAGAGTAGACGAATAGCAGGTGTGAGGGTGCTTGAACCCTAACCGCACACCTGCATGGCCCTTCATTTACTTACTGTGTCAGTAGATAGGGTGGAATGTGGAGTCACAGGCAGCTAGGCGGAGACCTCAGCAGACACACTCGCCACTTACCTAAATTTTTTTTTACCTTCCTTTCCTCTCAATTTTCCACATCTTATTATTTTGTTGTTTTTATTCTTTCTTCTTTTGCTTTTTCTTTACCAATATGTTTTTCGTTCTTTTTAGTTTGAGTGCTCCGCACTGGAATGAGAAAATAGCTACTTCATTATTTTACTTTTATTGTTACTGATTTCATTTTTTTCCCCTTCTTTCCCCCCCCCCCCCCTCATTTGTCTGTTTCGAAACGATATGCGCGAAAGGTTGGACACAGGTTTGAAAACGTCAACAAGAATAGGTTTCGTTCGTTTTGATCGTTTCTTGCTGTTTAGTTCGATATCACTCGGCCCTAAGTCTTCTTTATGTGTATCGTACTGTTTCAAGACTAATACAAGCGCATGAGTTCTTTGAAAAAGTCTTGTTTATTTTTTTAAATTTTAACACGTCACTGAAACAAAAACGATAGCAAATTTCACTCTTTCTATATGTGTATGTGTACCACATCCAAAGGAGTTTATATTTAGTTATTGAGTTTATGAGCTTACACGTATAACTCCGAACGACAATACAATGCTAAGGTATGACCAAGAGGTGGCGGATTTGGGAGGGGTTGCACTTAAAATGACTTAATGAGTTAAAATTTTGCACGCACGTGTAACTCACGTAATTGCTTTTCAATGTAAAATTTCCAGACTAAAAAAAATTAAATAAATATAAGCAGATAATTTTTTAATCAACTTTTAGTAAAAGATGGACTAAAAGATTTGTATACAATTATTTTTAAAATTGTAAAGAAAAAATTAATAATAATTCATAAAAGCTCGAATCGCTTATACTAATTTTGATTTCATATATAAATCGAAACATTAGACAATACGTGAACCTTCCCTTGATTAAAATCTGGGGTTACTGTCTGATTTTTTATTTGAATTTCCAACTCATTTACCAAAAAATGAAATGTGATCCAAGCAGAGTAGATGGAGGTGTCAAACATTGATTCCAGGATAGTAGAGTACAAGCGAAATAGAATAGAAAATGAGTGTGGATAGTTGATAGTGTGTAGATGGTAAATGTTAGTACGTTAGAATTTGGAGTGAATTGTTGTAGTTGATCGTCCGTAATTTAAATCGATTAGAAGTAGTCCGGGTACAAGTTAGTGATAATAGGAGTGGAACCTGCAGTATTCGAGAAGCAGCTTTTTCAAAATGGTTGAGTTGGCAAGATGTATTCTTATTGTTTAATTCCAAGATAGGGTTCAGGCGCGTTGAGAACTATTTGAGTGAGAAAGAAATTGCATAATATGTGAAAAACATTAGTAATCAGTGTTTGTATTTTTTTGACGTCTCTTCAATCGGAATTGTGATATTATTAATTGTTTAATTAAGCTTTAAGATATTTGAAGATTTTAAATAATGAGATGGATACGTTACAAAATAAGTAGCAATGGTACTTAATTTATTGGTAATTGCATATAGTTATAAGCATCTCGAGATTTTATAATTTATATATATTGCTCTGTTTTTTTAAAAAAAATTATACATTTTAGTCCACCTTGAAACAAAAGCTTGATTAAAATTTTTTCGTTATTTATATTTATTAACTTTATTTCTCTCCGCTAAGGAAACTACCATTTCGCTACACACAGTTCTGCAGAATAACGTCGCATAAAATTGACTACACTCTTACTTCCGACAATTATTCATCATAGTTTTATCTTTGTTTTCAGCAATTTATTCATCATGATTTTATTTCAAAAATCCCTTCGGGAGAAAAGAACGAGGATTCCAGCTAGAATTGTATTAAATTAAAACTCGATTTCTTCGTACAGGTAATAAAATTATACGTTCCACAGGTGGCTACTATTTTCAATGGAATTAAAAATTTATTCTGTTTTTCAACTTGAAGAAGCAACAAGAAGGTGGCGATGGACCTCAAATTTTGAACTCCAGTCAAGTGACGAAGACGTAACTTGATCCTGAGCCGGCACCACATTTCGTTTTAGAGAGACCTTGGGACCTCGACCCGATTTAAAGTGCATCTGCCCCGCTAGACGTTGGTTCTTTAATAGGATCAGAGCTCGAAAACACGACTCGACGAAAACAACCCCGATCCTAAGTCTGGGATAGTAACCACTAGACTACCACGGTCACTTTATTAAATTAACCGAAATTAACTATTTTAATTGCTAGATTAAATTATTCCTTTTCTTTCCCAAAGCGAAACAAAAAAGAATTATGTGTGTTCTCGATTTACCAAACCCTAACAATGAATGCAATAACGGTATAAAAAGTGTTCAAATTATATGGCATATTTGAATTCATCTATCAACAAAATTGGCGCACGGTATGCAAAAGATTGACAACCCCTGAACTAAAAAATAACCCAAATTGTCATATCTCTCAGTTTTGCAACGACACCTATTCAATGTCACCTATAAATAAAAAGAATAATAATAATTCTTCCTAACATTATTTTAATCATTTATTGATATAACAGCATAGAAACAGTTTTGTTTTAAGACTCAAATTATAATCTTGTAGTTCAAGCTTGTACAATTTTTTTATCCTCGCATATTTTCTAAAACGATGTAGAAGCTTGCATTATTGTAGCTCATAGCTTACAATTCTTCACACAGATTTGTAACAAAAATCATTGCTATTTTGCATTTTTCTTAGAAGAATACCAGACACTTTAAAAAAAAAGCGTAAAAATATGTTTACCATCCTTCGACATGGCTTTCAAAAACTAGATGACTAATAACCTGAGCATATACATATTTTTAGAGCAAGTGATATACAATGTGGAGGTCTTTAAAGTCTTAATTATTACAAAGAAATGGCCGAGATATCTAAATAAAATTTATTCCATATTAATCAACCCTTGTGCACATAATGTTATAAGTTACAGCTACTTACGTTCATTTGTTTAGTTTCAGGAAGCTGTAGAATAATGTAGCCTTACGTATCGTCAAGTTTTAATAATTAAAAAGGGTATCGTAAATATTTAAATGTTACTAAAATAATTGAAATAGAAACTTAATTTTTATTTTTTTATTATTTAGACTTTTTAACATAATCACCTTTAAGAATTATTCATTCATCTTAGCGTTTTTTGACTATTTAAAGGCCGATATTGGAACTAAGGAGATTGATCACATTTTCTCTATATTGCAGGTTACTTCAAACTGTGGCTTTTTAAAATCAAATAGATCAGCATGAATAACTATAATTTTACATTATATACATATAGATCAATTAAGGATCCCGATTACCGGCCTTTTTGATTTCGTGGATGTAATGATAATCCTATGAAATCCTATCCTATAGTTCTCAAAACTTTACTATTTGATATATTTGAATGCAATAAAGTGTATCTGAAAGAGCAAAAACTAATGAATGCTTCTGTGGAATTACTTTTTCCTCCGATTTTTAAAAATATTGTAAAATATTTTATAAAGACTGGAAAACTCACAAACGAATCATTAAAATAGGGGTAATGCAATAAATAAATTTTTTAAAAAATAAATCAAAATAAATTCTGTCCGATTACTTTTAAACTAACAAATGTCTGACTAACAAACGTTCTAACAATAAGATTTTGCGATATCCACTCGATACTTAACAGGTCAATTTAAAAGTCCCCGGCCTGACACATAGATGGCACTACTAGATTTAAATCCATATGTTTTTTAGTTAGCCCTAACCCTCAAAAGATGCGTGTATAAATTTGACAGCTGTCGGATCATTAGTTTGTGAATTATAGCATTCTGAGTGAAGCAACTTTTGTTATTGTGAAAAAAAAAAAAAAAAGGAATTTCGCGTGTTGATAAAATATTGCTTTTTGAAGGGGGAAAAAATACAGTTGAAGCAAAAACTTGGCTTGATGCCGAGTTTCCGGACACTGCCTCAGGAAAATCAACCATCAAGGATTCGTATGCTAAGTTTAGACGTGGTGAAATGAGCACCAAAGACGGTGGACGCCCAAAAGAGGCTGTTACCGACGAAAACATTAAAAAAATCCACAAAATGATTTCGAATGACCGTCAATTGAAATTGAATGAAATAGCAGACACTCTAAAGATATCAACTGAACGTGTACATCATATCATTCTCGAATATTTGGGTATGAGAACGCTCTGTGCAAAGTGGGTGCCGCGCGAGCTCACTTTTGACCAAAAACAACGACGAGTTGATGATTCGGAGCAGTGTTTGAAGATGATCAAGCGTAATAAACCCGAGTTTTTGTGTCGATATGTGACAATGGATGAAACATGGCTCCATCATTTCACTCCGAAGTCCAATCGACAGTCATCCGAGTGGACTGCACACGATGAACCCGCTCCAAAGCGTGGGAAAACGCAACAGTCGGCTGGCAAGGTTATGGCGTCTGTATTTTGGGATGTGCATGGAATAATTTTCATTGACTACCTTGAAAAAGGAAGGACCATCAACAGCGACTATCACATAGCGTTATTGGACCGTTTGAAGGACGAAATCGCCGAAAAACGGCTGCATTTGAAGAAGAAACTTGAAGAAAGTGCTGCTTCACCAAGACAATGCACCGTGTCACAAGTCAGTGAAAACGATGACAAAAATCCATGAATTGGGCTTCGAATTGTTTCCTCATCCACCGTATTCTCCAGATCTGCGACTATTTCCTGTTCTCGGATCTCAAAAGAATGCTCGCTGGGAAGAAATTTTCGTCTAATGAATAGGTGATCGCCGAAATTGAGGCCTATTTTGAAGCAAAGGACAAATCGTACTACAAAAATGGTATCGAAAAGTTGGAGGGTCGCTATAATCAGTGTGTAACCCTTGAAGGGTATTATGTTGAATAAAAAAACTAATTTTGCCAAAAAAATGTGTTTTACTATGGGAGGCCGGGGACTTTTCAATTGATCTGTTATAAAGATCAAAATGATGTTGCTTTGAATGTATTTTTCTTCTAAAGAAACATAATTATCCAGATCATCAGTTCTGTGTAGAAGGGAGAGTACTTTACTAATAAGTCTGGCCATTAGTAAAAATCTATATGTTCATTAGTGTTACGTAATTACAAGTTTTAATTAATCTGCTTTACTGACTCTTTGAGATAGGTTATGTCGATTGGAGTAATATTTTCTAATGAACAAGAGAACTTGGATATAACAATCGTTTTTTAACATTTAGATATTTTACTAACAAAGATAGTTTTTTTGAATACAGTGTTTCCAAAATATAATCTAACTTATTTTTTCTTCTTAATAATTTTTAAGCACACTGCAAGCTTATCTCAAAAATTTGAATGAGTAAAGTTAAATTGTTTCGCAATATGCATGTAATTGCTACGAGAAATGCATTCATTATTTTACTTTAGAGGAAGATTTAACATTCATTAATATTTATGACAGAGAGAGATTGATAAAAAAAAATTGCTACCATTTGAATAAATAAAAAAAAAATTCCTATCGTTTTCATTTTAATGCATATATTTCGAAAACTTGGTTGTATAAATTTCTTTAAATTCGTAATTGATAGGCTGATTGATTATTCATTAATACCTCACTTAAAAGCAACATGATGTGGGGGTTAGCGACGGACCTTCTAATTTTAAGCCTCGGTCAAGAGACGAGGGCAATTCAAAAGTTGGCTTTCCGTTATTCAAACCGGCTGATGTACGTTAAATCCCGACGAGATATCAAGTCCCGTTGGCGAGGCATGGAAGTTTGGAGAGGGAGGTGCCAGCTCAGGCATCACTTGACCGAGGTCCAAAATTACAAGGTCATCTCCAAAAGCTATCGTGTTGCTTCTCAGAGCGACAATAACAAACGATCAAAATAATTCACTCCATCCTCCAAACTTCCCCCCCCCCCATCACTACGTGAGGACTTTGAGCCTGGATTGTTTTGACATGCTTCAGCCCCACTACAGTATGGATCTTTAATGCAATCAAAGACTCGAGTAACGCATTCCTATTAAACCACGACTCGACTAAAGGGACGATGACCATGAGTTTGCGACCATGACCATTCGGTTACCGTGACCACTTTAATTACGTAATGTATAAGCACTTGAATGCGAGTATTGAGGAATCTTTTTTTATTCAATATTTATTTCCTCGATTTCAAAGAATTGAAATTTCTTTGTTTCTTGTCTTTAAGTAACCATAAAGATACTCAAAAGGTACAAATGCCCACAATTTCTTAACAAAAAAAAAAAAAAAAAAATAGACATTTTGTACGAAGAAATATGCTTTAATTACACAATGAAACTTGTATTGTGTTTTTTATGAACTGACTCGTTTGTAGAATAATCATGATACAATTACAAAAAAAATTATAGGAGTAAAAATTCGATGCACATTTTTTCAGGAAATATTTTTGCAGAATTTGAAGTTGAATTATATTAGGATTGAGTGCACTCAATTAATGTAATTAATTAAGCTAAATAAGTTAAATTATTTAATGTAATTATATAAAACTTTAATGAGTGATTTATTTATTTTATTACCGTTGCACTAGAAGCAACTAGAAGAGCTATTGGTGACGGACCTCGTAATTTTGAACCTCAGTCAAGTAACAAGAACAACACCTGATCTGGCACCTCCCTCTTTCAACTTTCTCAACACGCCGACGGGAGGACTTTGCGCCTTGACAGATTTAATGTACATAAGTCCCTGCTACACGGCAGGTCTTTAGTGGAAACAAGGTTCGAACCCGCGTCTCGATGAAAACAGCAGGCCGCGACCATGATCACTAGGCTATTGCAACCACTGTAGTGAATAAAACTGATAATGGTTATTTTTATGTAGTTGCACTAGCTGTACATTTTTATGTAGTTACACTAGCTATACATTAATTACCACAATATTTTCATCGTTATTTTAATTAGAACACCCTTCCTTGAAACAATCATCCAACTGTATCTATGATTATTTTTATTCTTTCCTAACACTTAAAGCGGAAAATCCGAAAATTACTGAAATTCTGAGGGAGAAAAAACAATATCTTCAATCCGATATCAATTCCTTCGCAAATTTAGAGAGAAAAAAAATAAAAAACCACCAAAGCCTGGGGTTCAACAACAAAAAAAATCTGGCTATCTCTGTTTTAAGACCTAAAATTATTTTTTATTTTGTGTCCCATCTGATAATGATAAGCAGGGGGGAACTAAAATCACATTCAGAATCATATATTGGGAAATACTATTTTCGACCAATTACGGTTTATTATTTTTCTCGAAACTCAAAAGAGCTGGTAATGTGAGTAATGGTAAAAGGAAAACATAAAGGTATTTAAAGTTTCAAGGAAAAAGACAATATCTTCAACACTATATCGATTTCTTCATAAAATGCAACACCAAACATCAATTAGCATTTTAAAAAAATTATGTCTATCTGCATCTTAAAACCTAAAACTACTTTCTGCACGGGTCTTATCTTATTACGATAGGCAAACTGAAATTAGAAACTTACACTTTTGGCCAATCGTGATTTACTATCTTTCTCGGAATGAAAAGAACTAGTAATGCTAGGAACAGTAAAACGGAAACAGAACAGAAAAATAACAAAAAGCAATTTCACATGCTGTATGATGGGAGAGAAGAAAATTTCTATACATCGTTATATATCTAGGAATGACAGTTGTGTAAACTTCGTATCTCAGTACGACTTATAACCTGATAATAAAACCATTAACTTTCATTTCTATGCAAAAGAATGATAGGTAAGGAAGGCAAAGATAGTAATTGTTATCAATTAAAGTATATACTGCTCACGTGGAATAACTCACAAAACATTTTCAATCACTAACGGATGATAATCTATTCAAAAATATTTCAATTGTATATATATGTGTGTGTGTGTGTATGTGTGTGTGTGTGTGTAATGATTCAACTTTGTAATAATTGCACTGAAAAAATAATTAAATTTCCTAATTTTCCCATTCTCTAACTCAAAAGTGAAGAGTTCATTCCTATTTTCTGATCCGATGCCAAATCATCCTTTCCTTTTTTTCGATCACGCGCTCCTGAAATACGTTGAATCTGCCTTATCGTTGTCATAAATCGGTCAGAGTTAATCCCTACTGGACTGACAGACGTCATGTTAATCCCTCAGATTTCCTACATCTTGTACCACTTAACCAAGAGAAATCCCTACTATTAAATTGATGGCATGGTAAAATTCCCTCTTTTCTGGGCCATTCTACGCTCTTCTGATGTAATCGAAGTTCTGGAGGTGCGTCTTCTACCTTATGGATGCTTCTTGTCTCTCTCTCTCTCTCTCAGAAGAAAGGAAAAAACGATCTTAATTACCCGATAAATTTGAAATTCGCTTTTTTTTACTTAGTCTTTAACCTAAAAATTCATTATACACGAACACAAAAACCGAAATCCACCTCTCGAAACTTCTACATGGAAGGAGCGTGGTTGTGCTCTTGAATACAGGGTTACTTTTTTTATGTTACAGAAACCAGATAGACTAACTTTAAGCTCGTATTTATTAAACTATCTCACGTAATTAAACTTGGCATACCAACAAAAAAGGGAAAGTCCCGTTTTAAATCGGACGTGCGAATCGAACTAAAAACCTGCGGCCATGATTCAAAGCTAATCCCGTTATTAAGGAAATCTTATAAGAAACCCTAAAACATTAATTCCCCTAAATCTTCGTAATATATATATATATATATATATATATATATTCAGAATAAAAAATATCGGGTAATAATCTTGCTAAATGGAAGAAATAAACCCATAAGAATTGCGTGGAGAAACGAGAACGGTTAATTATACAGCAAATTATTCGTAAATTATTTTAACAGATTAAATTATAAATATACATTTTCAGATTTTAAGTACAGTCTGAAATACGAGGGTGGATTGATAAGTTTCCGGCCTGACCAAGAGATGGCGCCACGAGGCCTACCTTGAGGTGGCGTTCTATAGTACCATCCTTAGATAGCTTGTAGCTATAGTTTCAGTCCGATCGCCATGTTAGTTTAGGTTTGAGAGCACGCTGAACAAGACGCCTCTGTGTTTTTCGTAAAAATGGAAAAGCTGGAAATTCGTGCTGTCATCAAATACTTTTATTTGAAGGGCTTAACGCCGAAGGAAATTAAAGAAGAGATGGACTCAACACTGGGGACATCCTCCCCATCATATTCAACCGTTAAGCAGTGGGTTTCCGAGATTAAAAAGGGTCGTGTGAGCACCTCTGATGAGCCTCGCTCAGGACGCCCCATTGAGGTCACAACTCCAGATATGATCGAAAAAATCCATCAAATAGTGCTGAAAGACCGCAGATTAAAAGTGCGTGAGATAGCTGAGACCTGTAAGATGTCATATGAACGTGTACAAAATATTTTGCACCAACATTTGTATATGGAAAAGCTCTGTGCAAGATGGGTGCCGCGTTTGCTAACAGTCGACCAAAAATTGATTCGAAAGAACATTTCTACCGCCAATTTGGCGTTGTATAAGCGTAATCCAAGCGAATTTTTGCGTCGATTCGTAACCGTTGACGAAACTTGGGTCCACCACTACACTCCTGAAACCAAAGAACAGTCTAAACAGTGGATTGGACCAGGGGAACCAACTCCAAAGAAGGCAAAAACAATTTTTTCGGCGAACAAGGTTATGGCTACTGTTTTTTGGGATGCAAGAGGTATTATATACATTGATTACCTTAAAAAGGGTAAAACTATCACTGGTCAATACTACGCAGACTTATTGCAACGTTTGAGCCACGAAGTGAAAATTAAACGACCTCATCTGGCGAAGAAAAAAATCTTGTTTCATCACGATAACGCACCAGCGCACACGTCAATCGTTGCGATGGCTAAAATCAACGATCTGAAGTTTGAATTGATGCCGCACCCTCCCTACTCTCCAGACCTAGCCCCGAGTGACTATTATCTGTTTCCTAACCTCAAAAAATGGCTTGGCGGTAAGAGATTTGCGGACAATGAAGAAGTAATCGAAGCTGTAAATGGGTATTTTGAGGAGCTTGACGAATCAGTCTATAGAGATGGCATTACTAGACTAGAACACCGCTATGAGAAATGTATCAGCCTTGGAGGAGATTATGTTGAGAAATAAAAAAAAAAATTCTTAAAAACGTTGTTTTTCTTGGTCAGGCCGGAAACTTATCAATCCACCCTCGTAATGAAAGAATTTCATTTTGATTCACATTTTAAATGTGAAATAAGACTATAATTCCACATAAATGATAGCGTGTAAATAATAAAATGCAAGTAGTTATGTTGATAATTATGTAACGATAAAGCAAATAGTTTAGAATCTATAAATAGAATAAATTAAAATTACATCTTCAGATAATAGTTACTCTCCAATATACAAAAAAAAAAAATCCTCTTTTGGGCTACATTTAAATTTAAAATAAGACTATAATTTCATAAATATTAGTATTTAAATAATTATGTATTGTAAATAATAATAAATAGTAATTAATTATGCGAAGGAGCCTCAACTTATTCTGAAATTATTAAAAGATTAAATTATAAATATATTTTCAGAGTATAATTACGAATAAAGAAAGAATCCTGTTTTGATCCTTATTAAAACTAAAAATAAGACTACATTTTCATAAATGCTCGTAATACTTTTCTTTTGCTAATCTGATATTTTAATCATATTAAGGTGCAAAAATGTCATTAAAAATGAATACTTTCGTTGCATAAAATTAGACTTCTTTCAAGGTTGCTTATAAAGCAAAATAAAAGGTTCTTGTAAAGCACATAAGTAATAAAACATTTTCGAAGTCAATGAAATTAAAAATCAAGCAGTCACATAAAATGTCCCTAAATTTTAAGAGCATGATTTAATAAAAGGATATTTACGGTCCAACCACATAGTCGCATTAATTTTGAGACTTTTTTTTTCCTATCCGAAAATTGACCTGAGCTTCCTTTTCTTCTCAACGTTATATAAGTACAAACTTAGAAACATGAGACAATTACTTGAAATAGCCATGATTGACAATTAAATACTGCAACAACTCGGGAGAACTTTCTTCACTTAATTGTGCCATCATGAATCACTGTGTCCATGCAAGTTTCACTCAAGCAAGAATCAGTTCAGATAATCGAATTTTTTTCATAACGTCTTTAGAACGATTAAAACCAGAAAGTTGGTCTAAAACCAATTCCTTTTAAACATTATGCAAATGCAAATCTAGAAACAGGAGTTAATTACTTGAAGTAGTCATGGTCAACAAATGAACACTGTAATACTTCAGGAGCACTTCCTTCACTTAATTGTGCCATAAAAATACAATATACTAAGTATCAAATATGTGCAGCAATCCTTACACATGTCCTAATTTAATGTCTAATATTATAAATATTCACTTACTAA
>BMAW01096847.1:0-14582 GCA_019974015.1 Nephila pilipes | reverse complement strand
TGAGGTCGCTGATTTTTCCTTTACCCTATCAGACGTCTGTCTTGTCGATAAGCAATTTTAGAGAATATATTTCACAGAATTTGAGAAAGTTAGTTAGATTGTAGTTAAGTTTAAACAAGTTAGATGGTTCAATAAAATTGATTCATAGCTATCGAAAACTTTTTCTTGATCTAAATAAAATCACAGTTTTATCTCGAGCTTGGTAAATGGAGAGCAAGTAACCTTGAGCAAAATATGAGGAAAATCACTTATCTTCTGATATTCTGAATAAACTACCACCACTTTAACCAGTCTTCTTCTCTCTACATAAAGCCTAGGTAATTTGTAATTTAGCTACTGTAATAAAAGTCACACAGCAGAAGTGGAAATCCTAATCATAGCAAAAAGGTATTATGGAATCTATTAAAACGTAATGGGCAAAAATTAAGACCCCAGAATATTCAGAATAGATACAGATATTCAAGTAGCTGTTTCAAACTAAGACTGATAAAGTGGTTAACTAGTCTACTGATCTTCTAGTTAGAATTATTGTGTAATAACTGGTTTTCCATAGTCACAAAGAATACAAATGTGCTTTTACACCCATAAATGATTATTAAATCTAATAAATATACCTTATGCATCAAAGAACTTATAATATACAACAAAAACAAAAGTAGGTTCATACATTATAATTTATTTAAACCAGCAGAAACTATTCGTTTGATAGAGTTAATATAATCTAAATAATTTGAAAAGTGTTAAATTTAAAACGAAATGCATTGTTTAAATGTAAAAGAGATAAAATAAAATTTAAAACTATATACGAATTACTCATGTATTACAGAATTAGGATAAAAGATTGTTGAGAAGAAATAATACTTTATCTTTTTAATTGTTTCATGTGGCTCTTTAAAATACGAAAGAAGTACTTTAAATTGAAGCTAATAAATACAAATATCTTGATGTGTTTAAAATACGCTCTCCATCTCAATAATTGAATCATTTGAATTTTATATAAATTTTAAAATTATTTCAAGAAGGCGAAAATTACGAATGAAAGTAATATAAAATAGTAATATTTCTTGTGATTTCCTTCCATCATGTTTTGTACAAGACAAATTTTGCTTTGCGGACATAAACTGCATCCAATACATTACTACACCACCACAAGTGTTAAAAATCAGAAACCTTAAAACTATTCAAGCACTCTTTGTTTTGAAATCAATGCTATAAGGTAACATTATCTCAAACTAAACTGAAACAATTGAAATAATTTAAGAGGCCAAAAATGTATTCTAGGTAAATTATGTAGAGCAACTTGAAATAAAATTTATATTACTGTGTAATATCCCAGGAAATAAATAAATAATACATTGAACTCATAATCATTTCCAAGGTATATATTAAATTAATATATGTATCATTATCGTCCAAATAAGAATATGTTACCAAGATCGTGAGATGGGAGGTATTAGAGTATTATTTCAATTTGATGAAACTTCCTGTTTTATATTTCAGGATCTTTGAGGTTGCCCTCAAGACGTTCATATCACCGTTGCAGAATAACAACAGACAAATATATTTAGACTTTCATGATAGAATTACTTAATGTAAGTAATTGTAACATTTTATATTTGGCCTAATGCAAGATTGAAGATTAACTATAGTTTTTCACAACGTTATATTGATAATATTTGACGTTATTTGACATTATACATTTTCCATAAGATCAATAACTGAAAATATATTTAAAAACATTTTATAAAATATATGTATGTAAAACTGATATGTTGCATTTCATTGATATACCTTTATATAAAGACAAATTGATTGGGATTGTTTATTACACCGTCACTGAAAAGCAACGCGAGGGCTATTGACGATGGACCTCGTAATTCTGAAATCTGGTCCACACAACTGACACCTCCTCTCCAAACTTCCACGCCATGGAAAATGAGAAGACTTTGGACTTCAACCACTAATGTGCATCAACCCCGGCTACAATGGCAGGACTCTTAGGCATCAGGGGTCGAACCTACGAATAGACGAGACAGCTGCTGCCATGGGTCTGCAATCAGACTACTAAGCTGCTGTGGCCTGTAAATAATGAAATTAATTTCCAATAAAACGGGGATACCGCAGTAAACAGTCAAGCTAAAATTCACCAAACGCCTAAAACTGGCTGACGTAGCAATATAAATTCAAATCTAACATTAAAAGCCGTTGCCTTGTCTTGTTGTTCATTTTCAAAATTCAAATTTGTAATTCATCGAATTTCATCTTATTACTACAAGAAAGAAATAATATTTACCTCCGAGTATGCAAATACCTTATTCAAATCCAACGGCTTAGCATTCGGCGATCAAACGCTTTCTGTTTGTTAAATTTATATTCAAGCTTGATGCTGTTTCAGTATCATTTTAGAATGAAGAAATCCACCTTCTTTATTCTTCAAATACTAATAACACAAATGCTCAAAATTAGATTGCTTCCAAACTAGTTATTCTTAGAATAGTCCGATAAAACACTTTAAAATTTCTTTAGATTTATATGAATATTCTAAATGTTCTTTCAATTTAGATAATCTCAAGAAATAATCTTCTCCCAGTTGATCTTTGTTTTTCAAATGGATACTAATCTTTTAAAAGCAAAAGCATAGCAGATCATTCTAAGACAAGAGAGTGTATAGAGAACGGAGGGAAAAAATTATGAAAGTTAAAGGGAAGTTATTTTGGAAAATTCAGAAATAACTCGGGTAAATTTTACTAGCATAAAAATTTACATTCGAAAGCCGTTTATTAAGAAAGAATTGATTATCAACGCATGTTCACAAAATAATATCAGACTAACGAAACACGTAACTACGGTGAAATTATTACATTAGTTTAATGTTCATCAAACGTTTCAAACAATTCAACGTAATCCCCGAATCTTCTATTAAAGGATCTGAAGTCATTGTTGAATATCTTAAGCTTCAATCTTTACACTTGGCTTAAAATCGCACGCTTTTATCGAAAATAGTACGAAACAAAAATGTAATAAATATTCTGTTTTTAAGAATAATTCGGTGAAGTGCATGTTTTCTAAAAATGCGTCTTTGAATTGGGTTTAAGAGCATTTAAAATATCGTTTCAAAAGAGAATAATGAAAAACAAAATATTAGGAGTAACGTTAAAAGGTAGTTTATGCTGCCGCTATTAATCTTGATTGATACGCTTAACTTCTAAAGATTGTTAAAAAACATCCAGCGTTATTTTTAATGGATTTTCTTCTGCTCGCATTTTATGTTTGGGTCAAAACTTTAAAAGCATTTTTTTTCACGTTTTAAAGCGCTCAATTGAGCTGAAATTTTCTATACATGATTATTTTGGATGACAATACGATAATTTAATTGATTAAAACTAATTATTTAAAGAATTAAATTTTACTCCAAGTTTCTCGCTGAGATGAAGGGTTCATTGTTTAAACTCTATTTTGTTAATTACTTTTTTTTTAAGAAAATGAAAATCTAAATTTTGCTTTTAACATTTAAGGTATAAAAACTATTTACGCAAAGTGTGAAGTGTTCAAAAAAACTCGTTTTTTTATCACTACATTATTTCTCAAATATTTTACTTGAAAAGGGCAATCAGAGAGCTCCTACGCAAATAATAATAACAAACTATTAATATTTTGAAATATATTATTGATATAAATAAAACTCGGGAAATGATTTGTGTATTTACATACAATACATAACAGGACATTTCTTCTTCATATCAAAGTAAGAATCAATAACTTCTGCTTATAAACAAATATAACCTACGAGACACGTATGTAGATCGCATTTATTTATATTAGGATGTCTTATTTTTGTCCCAAACAAATTTCATGAAATTTTTAACTCAAAATGTCCAGATGTATCATAATCTTCACAAGTTTTTTGTCGTGTTCATCAAGGTATAGTTATATATATGAATGGGTGGGTGTGTAATGATCTCACATAAAAATAATTTAACTTTCTAATTTTTTCTAATCTACAACTCAAAAGTAAAGGGTTCATTTCTATTTTCTGATACAATTTCAAATAATCCTTTAACTTATGAAGAAACGCTCTGATAAAATCTGCTGAATCTGCGTTTGTCACAGTCGCTGACGTGTATGGAATAATTCCAACTAATTTGAAAGATGCCATCAAAGTCCCTCGAACCAAGTGATCTAAGAAAATCTCTCCATATCAATACAAAGGTAAGGTAAAATTCTTTCTTTTTTGCTGTAACCTAGAACAACGAAGCTATGTCTTTGGCGTTCTCTCTCTTTCGCTTTGGCCATGAGAACCAACAAAACGCTGATAATCTTCTCAAACTGCATGTGAAATTGCCTCTCTTCCAAGAATAAATAACTTTAGTGAAAGTTCGTTCAGTGATTATTACAACCATATAATTCTTATGTCAGGTTTACAAAAATATCGTTTAATTATATATATATATATATATATATATATATATATATATATATATATATATAATAGTACAAACCAAAGCCAGATTAAAGTGATTTAGGGTTGTATCGTATTGTTACTGTATTTATTACTAATTCTGCATTCTTTAACTTTATGTACCTATTAGAGAGTAATGCATAAAATCTTTTTAGCCTATATTTAAATAAGGAAAAGAAATAGGATTAGAATTTTAAAGTTGTGTGATCTTTGCTGAGAAAACAATAATTGTTGAATGTCATATGCGAATATGTAAAACATTTTGGATGTTATAATTAGAGATTGTTACGTTTTGCACCCAATTTTAGGACAGAGTCACGTGAAAGGGCTTGTACTCATACAAAAGTATTCGTCACATATAATATTATAGAATATGAGATTCAATTAACAGCAGTAATAACAAAGTAATAATATTTCTGAAGTATTAATTGATATTAGTGGGCCAACAATGATCACTAGTATTAAATGTAACTTCCTTCCAGGCCATAGCTACATGCTTTGTTCTGTACTTTCCTACTATTAGATTTGTATTATTGCTAGTTTATTGGTAATATATTGATCTCAACTTCAGGAGCAGTTAATCATTTTATCAAAAATAAACAATAAAAAATTGACGTACATGATACTTTACAACTACTAATGGAACAAGATCCATCTAATACATCTATTCCGGTGTCTTTCGTAGACAAGTTATTATATTGTTACATTCAAATTTCAGCAATGGGTTAAATACCTTTTGAATATATTAAAATATGAATACAAATGTAATAGAATTATTAATAATATTAAAAGGGTTAACAATTGATACAATATTCAATCAAATAATATTCTGAAGTAGTATAAATAATTATGGTCCATCTAATTTACGCACTTTATAGAGCATCTATATATTTTAATAAAATTTACTTTTTCTAACAAAGTTCTTAAAATTTATCTAATATCATTACTATCTTACAATAATATCATTACACTTAAGTCCTCATTAAAACATAATATAAAACCATATTCACATCTATTTGAAAATATCACAAAATAAAAAAAAGATTTTTCATCTTGCAGTATAACTTTTTCATTTATATTTTTCTCTTACATACAAAAGCTATCCAATTAAATCTCAAATTCGCTAACATAAATTGCATTATGTTTAATTCATTAAAACAGTTTAAAATCCTTGGACGAGTGGTTGAAAGGTGGTGAGAGAAGTCAAGCAACAAATAACCAGTTCTTTCATATTTTCTTTCAACTGCCAAATTTTAACTATGTATTAATTCAGCACAATATACTTATACACCCAAAAATAACAAACATCTTACAAAACTATCATACAATGGTCTTTACGCCAGCCAATATGGCGCCCAACCGCTATTTTAATTCTTCCTCGTGGTGTTGAGTTGTTCTTCAACTCACCAACCTAGATTTTTACTTATTCCTTTTTAACACATCTCCCTCAGAAATCTACATGCCTAAACCACACGTGTTCAGGGATACTAATATGAAAACAGTAACAACATTAACAAAATTAAAAATGATTGAATTCTCTCCTATCTACTGCAAAAGTTCCAAAAACAAACTTCTAATTGAAAGATTAATTTAGATTTAGACATGAAACTTTTTCTGGAAAAAGTTAATCTGGATATGTGGCCATTATATAACCCCCCTCCCCCCTCCCGTTTTTTGGAACAAAATATGAATAAAATTAAATGAAGTTAATTTACTGATGAATAAAACAATTAACAAAAAGGGAAAAGTCCAGTGAATAAAAAGTAATGCAATGTAACTTTCTTCTTGTTTGTTTTTTAGATTCAAAAAGTTAATTTCATTTGTATTAGTAAATTTGGGTCATAGCCCAAATGACTATTATGACACTCTTTGCACTGAAACATAGATTGGTAACCTCTCCACATAAACTTTTTTTCTTATATATACCTTGCCGATGTTAAATACAAATGACTAATATCAAAATTTCAAATTCGTTTAACATTTTAAAATGAAGTAGTGAATTATATTAAAATGGTAACAAAATGTAATTACTACTTTTCAGTTTTACAATATAAGAAATATCACTTATACATACTTAAAAATTCATATCACAATAATCTTCCTCACCAAAATTCTTGATATGTAAAACTCAGGCACTTCTATATTACTTAATGGATTTTTTCTATTGATTTTACTTTACCTTTTCTTTTGGGTTTTTGTTGAATATGATTTAATTGCAAATATTTAGATGGATAAAAATTCCTTTAACGTATTGAATGGACTAACTCTGGGTTTATTGAGTGCATTAGGTCTATCAATTTCAAGCAGTATATCTAAGCATTTTCTTGATAATATATAGAAGCCAGAATAAGGGGAACTTAATTTTCTTTTGTATTGAGGTAATGGAATTCTTCATACGTGACTAAGTCACCAGCCTTGAAATCCACATCTTGAAATTTTTTGTCAAATCTTATTTTATTTATTTCGTAATATTGCTTAGTTTTTCTTTAGTTAATTTTCTTGCTTCTTCTACATAAGAGTATATCTCATTTTCTTTTGTTGAAACTTCAAATGGTAAATTACCTACATTAAATAATCAGAGAGGGTACCTGTTATATAATATATGGAGTTTGATTACTTTGAAGGATTACATATTCCAACAGATTTATTCAAGGGACTTTGTTTGAGTTACTACTAATTTCCCATTTTAAGCGTATAACAATGGTTTTAATTTACTCATTAATTTTCCATTTGTTTGTAATCTGTGAGAACTGGCTAAAAACTGAGTGACATATTTTTTCTTAAGATATGTTTAAATTTTGAAGTGATTAAAACAGTATTTCTATCACTTAAAACTTTTCAGGGGCATAATTGTGAAAAACTGGTTTTAAGCTATTAATAAAAGTATGTGTGTTGTATTTTTAAAGGAAAAATTCAAATATACCTATTGATATGATCAATAATATTGAGTAAATATTTCCGAGTTGTAACTGAAAACACAGACATTAGAGACCACAGCTCAAAGGGTTTTCTCATATAGGAAGTGGTTGCATCAACTCATATATATTCTGATGCGACTTCTTGTATACCTCACAGTTTCCACAATGTTTAAAACAATTTCTAACATCAGTAATAATTTTAATCTAAGAATACTGAGATTATATAACCCTTAGAGTACTAAAACTATATATAGGTTACCAAACTTTTCACGAGTTCTTTCTATTAATTTCACTCGTACAGCCTTTAGTTCAATTATTTTAGACAAAGCTTTTGCCTTTCCATTCCCCAACATAATCTGTTTTTAAAAATTTAGGAATTGAAATTTCTAAATTTTGAAAATGTATTATTTTATTGATATCTAATAAAAGTTCTGGTGACGTATTAATTAAATGATAAGCAATAGGGGATTTCTTTTCAACCTATCAACTTCAGTATTGACACTTCCTCTGTTATGTTTAATATCAAAATCATACATAGAGACTTTCAAGGCACATCTTAAATGCCTACCTGTGGTAATATTGAACTTTTTTTAAGTCAAACTAGTTCATTACGGATGGTATGTTCCTTAAAACGAGATCCATGAAGGTAATAATGTAATTTATCTAAAGCGTGAATTGTAGCCTAAACACCCTAATTCAGTTATTATATAGTTGATTTTATAACTTCTCAATCTCCGGGAAAAGGGAATGAATTAGGATGCTGACTTCCATCAGGTTTTTCTTGTTTTACAATAGCGTCTATGGCTTCCTTAAATGAGTTTACATAGACATAATATGGGTAATTTGGATTGAATAAGACCAAAATAGGAATTGAAATTAAGCTATCCTTAAAAGATTGTTGACATTTCGGTGCCCGATTCCCTTTTTTATCTTTAATAAGAAACTTACTTAGAGGCATTCTTATTTTTTGTATTGATAAATTAATATATGAAAAGTATTAATACTACCAAGGAATCATACATTTACATACTAGTAGGACACCGTTTTCCAATACTTTTTATATTAGTAAAAAAGTTTATTTTATTTCATATCCCACAAAAACAAAAATAATATCTTGTTTAAATTTACACTTTGAGAATTTGAATTTCATATTTTCAGTTTCACAAATTTTAAAAATCTTGTCTATATGCTTAGTATGTTCTTTTACTGAAACCAAAAACATAATAACATCATCAAAATAATTTAGTGCGAATACATTATTCAGTATTTATATAAAAATTTCCTAATATTTTCTTGGAATACAGCTGGGAAGTTCCAATATACGAGTCCAAAGGACAAAAGTGATTAAATTGAAATAGACCATAATTTGATGTGAATCCAAATTTTTCAGTTTCTTTATCATTTAATTTAATTTGCTAATATCCTGAACAATTATCTGAAATGGAGAAAACTTTTGCTTTTGTCATTCTAACTAAAACTGCAACAATTCGTAGAATGAATTATGCGACCAATTTTTTGATAGTATTGAGTTTTCTGTAATCACACATAATCGTGTGTGAGCATTATCCTTCTTTTTAAAAGTCGAATTTATAGGTGCTGAATAAGAGCTATGAAATGGTTTAATTATTTATGCTCTAACAATGCGTCTAATAGTTTTATTTTATTTTCGCGTTATCATTAGGGGATTTCCTGTAATGGCGATCAGCTACAGGTAATTCTGAGGTAAATATTACTAAGGTGTAAGTATTAATAAGTAGGGATAATATATTTTGTACATCAAATTATTTTTAGCAAAAACATGTTTTATAGCTGCTGATAATTATATTATTGTTATTATTATTATTACAATAATAATACGATTAGAAAATATTTTTCATTAAAACAAATGCAATTTCCTTTGATTCAAGCATTTTGCTTTTACGATTTTATTTACTCCTTTCTTTTACATTCCCCCCAGATTCCCCACATTTTGAAATTAACTTTCCTTTTTGAAATAATTTTCGATCATTAAAATTAATAATTTATTCAAAGCTACTCTTAGTTATTGGACACAATTGAATATTGAGCTCTATATTTAGAATGATTAATTTATAATTTTTAATGATTCTTCCCATTTGTAATTGTAAAATTATTGCTTCACTGACCTCTATTTCTCCATTAATGGTGGAAATGTTTGACCTGTTGTAATCCTCATATTGCTGTACATTAATTTGTTATATCACACTTTTGGATACTATGCTGACATTCCATCCGGTATTCATGATAACTGTTGCTTGTTTAAAGTTCTATCTTCCCTTGATAAGCACATAAGTTCTCATCTTCGTTGTTGTTGGGAGACACTATTATTGTTCTGGTATGGTTTGAACGACATCTTCTTTGTTGTATGGAATGTTGTGGCATCTTCCGGCAGAGTCTATATTCATTGGTTAATGACTCGGTCGTTACTTGGATAACTCAACGGGTGCTGGTGTGGAAAAGAATCATTCCTTGAATAGCTTACTGGGTGTTTATACTGCCCATAGGCCGTATTGATGTGTTTTGCCATCTTTACATGGTGGCGAGGCTGTAATCTTCACAAAAACTACTACTCCTATTAATTCAGGGATCACTACTCTTGTAAGTTGGTTAGTATTCTGACTGTCCATTATTTTGATTTTTTCTTATATTTCTTGAAGATTTCAGGCACTTTGAAGTTGTATTTCGATGGCACAATTCTCCTTCGATCCTTTGATGATAAAGTATTTCATGAATGCTACACCCATCTTGATTTGGGAAGCGATCTCTTTTATACTGGTGAAAATTTATTCAGTGCTTCGATGATTCTCTCTAATTAAAAAACTATAAATACTCCACCATAAAACGCGTCGTAACTGCAGCATTTTATATCCAAAACAATTCGTAGAATTTTGTCATTTATTTTCATTTTATTCACAATTAGTTGTAAAAAAAAAATCGTAAGGTTGCAAAACAAAATGTACAAAAAGTAACAATGAGTCCAAAATTCTTTAAATAGAAAGATTACAGATTCTATAAAATAAAAAAATGAGAAAATGACACTTTATATTTTCAACTAAATGTAAATTTACAGCACAGTTACATATTATTTCTTTGGTTTGACTTCGAAATCCCCATAAGAATATGGTTGCTAGGAAAAAGGTGTTTTGCGGAAAAGGAATTTTTTTTACTTTATTAAAGTAACCGGAATCAAAAGCTTCAAATCTTTGATGAGAAGTATTTCTTAAAAAATCAAATCAAGATAAGAAATTAGCTTCATTTTTTGTTACTCTCTTAGGATCGGGTTGAATATTATGAGATGTTTTTCTCTTCATATTTCATTTGTAAGACTCAGATAAAATTTTAATTTCTATTAAATATTTTTTATATCCTCTCGTGAGTTCTCGATTAAGCGAAAAAGAGATATTTTACTGAATTCGAGATTATTTTTGCGTATTAAAATTTTTTATTTATTCCAGTAAATACTTCATGTTGATTTTAGGGCGAATAACACACATTTAAGATAAAAAGTAATTTTAATTCTCAAATTTTTTCTTAAATAGGAAATTAATATTCTTTCTTATAATATTCTTACTCTCCTAAAATATTTTTATTTGAGCATCTAATATTAAAAAAAAAGATTTCAACAAATAAAAAATTTCATTGGTTTCATCAAACACACAAGACGGAATCAAAAGAAATTAACATTTTATTTTACGTTTTTTCAATCTCTTTTTCTTCGTAGCTTATTTGAATTAAAATACGCTCTCAGAATGCAATTTTTTAATATAAATTGCATTATATTGAAAGAGAATGCAAATTTCAAAAGAAAAGAACATTACAAAGACATAATTAACTATGATTTTTTTGTCTTCCAAAGGAGATCAAGTCTCAATTGTAAATGTATACTTTTGGATGATATCATCATTCTCAAGAATGAAACTACAATTCAGGCGATGAAATTTCTTATCACAAAACAGAAAAGGGAATTGAATAAATAATTAATATTCACTACTTAATAAAACATTATTATAATATATCTTCTTGAAGTTACTTTATTTAATATTTCAAATACACCGCACACTCACACAATATAAAGTACTCAAATACAATAAAAGTTTTCTAGCGTATATTCTGATAATTTAACTTAAAGTTTTTATCTAACCAATCATGAGGAGCTAATGAGCTAATTGTTGATTCTGTTTTTTTAAAAAAATCTATTTTATTGCATTTATTTATTATTTAATAAATGCAGAAAGAGTTATACCTGCTTGTATCTTAATCTCTGAAATGTTAAGTATTTTACACGCACACACACAAACATATATATATATATATACAAACACACACATATATATGTGTGTTTAATACTTGGATTAAAAATTCACTGCTAAAACATTTTGTTATTTGTTTTTTTGTGTGAATTTAATTTAATTATTTCAAAGTAACTGTATAGATAATAAATGAATAATTATTGTACGCCATAGTATTAAGATTAGGTTTAAAATCCTAAATTCTTTTAGTTGGGAATCGTAAACCTAATTATATTTCGTTTTACGATTAAAAAAAGTGATTAAAAAGACAAAAAACAAGCACTCGATTAATCCTACTTCTACATGTTTTTTTCCCCTAATAATTTGATATTTTTGTTTTTGTATTAATAATTTGTACAATAGCAATAATGATTAAAAAAGAGAATTATTTAAATGTTAGAATAAATTATTATAAGTCTTAAATATTAATTAAAATCTATATATACTAAAAGAAGACTTCACTAACAATAAAGGCTTTAACGTAAAATTAAAATAAAATATATTCCTTTCACTTTTGAATATGGAACAGAAAACTGTTTCTACACAGATAGAAGATTGAATTAATTTTAACCTACAAGTTAGTTAAATCAAGTTTATTAACTAAAAACAAAATTCTTTGAACTCGTTCAACGATCAAATGCTACTTGCAGAGTGAGATTTTGGTATGATTGTATGTGATGCTTCACACACAAAAAGAATTTTTTAAATTGACGCTAGATCTCGGTAAACAGTTGCAAATTCTGTTCTACTTCATACGTGATAAACCTTGATTAACTACAGAGCATTGCCATATGTTCTGCTCAGTTGTGGAACTGACTCATAAGATATAATCATTCATTCGATAAATATAAAGTTTTCATGTGGAATTATTAAGATGGAATAAAGAGATGTAATTAAATGTAACGCAAAACCTTATAAAACTGGCTCGAAAACATACTAATTGATGAAATAAACTTAAGTAGAGGTGATTTGCACATTTAAGTATATTAAAAGTTTTCCTGGAGCACAAACAATTTCTGGAGAGAAGAGATAAACTAGATCTAATACATTTAGGATTCACGCTATTATTGAACAGTGCTTGAAAGAGGAACGCAAAATCCCTGTGCGTCACTGAGTATGATGAAAGAGTCTTTGAACGTTAACAAAGAAACTATTCGAACCATCCTGCATAAAGGTTTAGATAAAACAAAAGTCTCTGTTTAATTTGTTTCACACTTAATCCAATTAACAATGGTGATTACTGTTTCATTTAAGTTGCACTGAGAAGCAACATGAAAATTTGACGATAGATCTTGTAAATTTGAACCTCATTCAAGTGACGAGGAAGACGAAACCTGACGTGGTAGCTTTCTCTCCAAACATCAAAACGCCAACGGGAGGACTTGCGAACTAGTCTAGATTTAATGTGTATCAACATCGCTACACGGATGATTTTTAGTAGTATTAGCTCGAATCCACAACTCGACGAAAATAATGCCAGCTGCGAGTCTTCGACCATGACCATTCGAGTACTTCAGCAACTCAATGAGCAAAACTCAATGAGAAACGACAATTTCAATCGCTGAAAATGATCCAAACCTTTTGAAGTCAATGGAAATAGATTATAAAATATTGTGTTTTCCATACAATCCTAAAGCAGAGAAAATGTGGATTTATTTGAATGTTTTTAAATGTTTTATAGCCAATATTGTTTGCTTTCATTCGCAATATTGGAGTTAGTTGTTTTCTATTATATCCAGGCACCATTCTCTCATTTTTCGTAAATGTTTTGCATAAATAACGCCAAACTGTTGAATAATTCACCTAATTTAGCACCCTGTGACTTTTTTATGCTTAAAATTTAAACTTTTATTAAAAGGTGTTATTTAATGATATTTTGACCGTACAAAGAACGTGGAGTTTGTGGTAATTCCGCTTGTAAACCAGAACAGGTATTCGAATCGTTACTAAATCGTAACAAGTGTATTGAAGCCAGAGGAGTTTATTATGAATAAAATACACAAACACATCACAGTTTACTGCTTCTATTTCTTTTTACAAACCCAATCTTAAAAATTCTTTGAAACGCTCTGCAAAATAGAGTGGAACTACTGCATTACAGTTGATTGATTGATTGTTTGTTGACGTTGCTATATAAACAAGACAAGAAATTTCGTATTAATATATAAAACATTTTATGAATAATATTTAAAGTAATTTAAAAGTTATAACAATACAATAACTAATGAAATAACGTTAGCATACTGAATATCGAAATGTGATCGAATGGTCAGAATATTGTTGATGTCCAACGAGATGATACAAAGAATTTAATGAGGGAGTTTTGTTGAAAAAATACATTCGTAGGCTTCAAACGATCTAGTTCTAATTTTCCATTAAAAAGAATACTATGATTGAAAAAATGAAATTAAGCATAATACATGATTTAAGACAGGATAAAGATTGTGGAAATTCAGTAGAATTTCTTATCTATATAGTTTTAATACTACTTGTTTCTAATTCAGAAAGAAATGTATTAATATTATTATTGGAAACACAAAAATTCTACTTGTTAAGATGATTTTGTCTCAGAAGAAACTTCCATTCATATATTATATGAATGGAAATTTTTTTTCTCTGATATTCAAATATTTAGGATACTATCACATTAGAAAATCTGCTAAAACGTTTTCAGCTATTTGTGTCTAAATGGCCTAGAAATGGGGATAAAACAATGGACAAAAGTCATTGCACTTGTCTCCTTAGGAACCTTAAAGTAAACAAATAAAAATTTGAAAAATGTAAAAGTTTATCTACTTGCTTTCATTATATATACTTTAATACACGTGGAACTTTATACTTGAAAGATTTTAATTATTAAGAATTTTTTTTTTTTTTTTTTTTTTTTTTTTTTTTTTT
>BMAW01096846.1:63207-77867 GCA_019974015.1 Nephila pilipes | reverse complement strand
ATCTTACACTTATAATTTGGGAGGCTTACACAGTGGATTCACAACATAGATGAAAAGTATTTAAATTTATTTAAAATTAAAAAATTTCACCAATATGAACACATTCCTTTTTTCAAAAGTTAAAGAAATGAAAAGAGCAAACATTTACAATTGTTAAGATCATTCAACAGGTAAGCAATCCAATCAGAATGAAGTAGTTAAAATGGTAATGGTTTGGTTTTCTTTTACAGAACATGAGCTCTAGTAATCGAATATTCTCTCAAATACAGAAAGTAGTTTGATTAGGAAATCACAGAGGTGTATTTTCACTAGTTTCCCTTCTGAAAAAAGATTATTTAATTTTAATGAGCCTTTAATTATTGATTTTAAGGCATTATAGAATATTGTATCCTCCAATCAGTTTTTAAATATGTTAAGTATTATCTAAAATTACTTCCAAAAGCAATTAAGCCTTTGGAATATTTTTTTTTAAATCTCGTGAGCCTATCTATTATTTTGATTGATATATTTAAGCTTTCAAGCTTCAATCTGTATATTTATTTGAATAAAAATAAAGATTATGTTATAATTTAGAAGATATTCCATCTTTTGAATAAGTAACAAGAGGAAAATCATAAGAGGGTCTTAAATATTTAATTATTTGTTAATGTATACACACATACACACCTATGCATTAAATCATATCAAAAGGCTGTGTTAGGGGGTCTACAAAACTGCTAAAATAGCATAAATAAGATTCTCAGGATGAATAACAAAGTAAAAAAATCATGATATGTAAAGAAGATGTATTTTTTCTAAATGCAAAACGTGTTAGAATACTACGTTAATGTATGGTGAATAAAATTAGTAGTTAAATACATTTTCCTTGCTATCTTCTCGATGTTTACTACCACAATCCTAACGTGTATTTATGTGGTATTAAGATCATCTCTAATATCTCTCACAAATACAGATTTGAGTCACTATTCTGTATTTATATGATGAATTTTAATACAACATGCAAGCACGTTTAATATTATAACATAAGTCTTAGAACAATTTATGTAAAATGTATCAAACCTTAACATTATGTTGCAATTTAATCTGTTACAGTTTAAACGAGTAAAAAAAATATTTTTAATGCCTTCTAATGTTCTCACAAATACATGATTCTTTTAAATGAATTAAACAGTTTACAGTTGTTGGAATGGATTTGTGGGAGTTCTTGGTAAATTTTCAAGCATATAAAACAACACCTTCTGGAATAGTTACGCGCATTATGGTCAGACTGTAAAATTACATCAGGTAATAAAATATTGCACTATGGTTCAAGAAGTAGTAATGAACATAAGAATAGAATGACATATTTTATTAAAAATTTTAAATTGAAACAATTAGAGCATTCCTTTTTTTAAAAAAAAAAGTCATTATGAAACATTATCATTGAGGAAAACTATTTTCTATTCAGTTCCTTTAATTTCTTAAATATTTTAAAAAATGGTATAAAATATAATTTAATTCTGAATTTTAAAAGAGCAGTTACTTAACAATTACTGAATTATTAACTATATGTCTTTATTTTATGCAAAAATATGTAAAAGCGTTATCTACTTCGAAAAACGTGTAATATTTCAAACAATGCTTATTCTGAAAATTATCTTTCAAAAAAAGCATTTGAAATACATTCTTACAGCAAGTCTTTTATTAATATTTCTCATTTTAATATAGGGCAAGGCGTGTATCATTCATAGTATTGATTATTTAGAATTATAGATCAAGTTCATCTCTTTCGTTTGATGTTAAGAATATTTCTAATTTTTTTTAAAAAAAAATCATTTTCTAAACAAATGTATAAACAATTTGCATTTGTATGTAAACAATTTGTATTTGTATGTAAACAAAATGTATTTGTGTATTGTAACCTGAAATTAAATGTTTACTTCTGTATCTTTTACACATAGTTGTATATATTATTAAATCATAAAAACGTATAATTAAATGTTTCAAAGTAAAAATTCATAATACACATACAAAATCCTATTTTTTCAAAAACTCGTTCCTAAAATTTATGATAGCATTTAAGTGTTCTCATTGTAATATTTCATCAAAGGATAATAAATTAATATTATTTAAATCATACATTTCAGTTGAATAGTGTCAGAGGACAAGCCATCCATCTTAACTTTTTAAGTGAATTTCAATGGTACCGATACTTTACATTCTAGATACACGCTAGTTTGCATTTAATATACATCCATTTTTCAAAATGTCAAATTAAACAAATTACAAAATGAATAATTATTCCAAACGTATATTCAGATATATAAATATATAAATAGATCAAATAGTTTGTTTAGAAATTTCATTTTCTTAATAAGAAGTACTTGGTATTTATGAAAGTTTAATGGAAAAATTTTACAAATAAAATTCTTAATCTTCAGTTTGGTAATATCTATTAAATTATTATAATAAATTATATAAAGTATTTATACTTCATTTCATTAGGAACATTTCGAGGAAATGTTCCTAATTTTTAAATCTTTGTAAAGAACTAATTTTTTCTACCATTTGAGAAGATGTGAAATGGTACATAACATATAACCAAAAAAATAGAACATTTTATAATATATTCGACATATTTAAATTCTAAATACAAGCAATCATTTTATATTAGTAATCTTTTTGTTTTATTTTCAATTCTACGTTGCAATATGACTTATAGGATGTATACTGTTTAAGGTAGATCTAAAAAATGAACTTCATGGTTTAACGACATTTTCTCTTTTATTTCTCATATACTCTGAGTCAGAGAGATTATTTTTAGAACAAAATAATTCCATTGCACTTAAGTTAATTATTAAAATACCTTTTATCAAGGCATCCGAATAAATAGTAATAAAAAACTAAGACAAAATTTGCAATTTGAAGGTGCCTGTGTTGAGGAACCACTCTTTAGCCCGAATTCGAGTAAATTGCGGTGATATGGTACAGTGGATGGGGTTTTATGAGGCTGTTGATGATTCGCAATTTTCTCAATGGTTATTCTGGTCTACTACTGACGACAGACATAAGGAGACAAAGGAGGTAATTTTGAAACTCTCAGTGGTATCTTGGCGAGACGAAGAGGGGATTCACAGAAGAGGCTTGGATATTGGTTGGAGGAGTGAAGCTCATTTGAATGACCAAATGTTGAGTTTAAAGTGCTGCACGTTATAACGAAGGAGCAAGACCGACAGTAAAAATCATGAATGCGTCGTATTTACTGATAATTTGAATTACAGTCAAAAATAGTTTAAAAATAAAATAAATTTAGAAAAAAATTAATATTAATAATTGCAAGAATTATATGGAGATAATTATCAGTTTAAGGTGAAATATGATAATCTAAAAGGATTTGACGTTTTTATTTTATGATTGGTTAGAAAACTTTCTAGCTTTGATTGGAAAATGATGTTATTTGTATCAGAAAGATATTTGAAATATCTTATATGTATAAATCTAATAGTAAAAGCATAAAATATTTTTTTTTAATTTCTCTATTCTTATGGTAAAATTTAAGTTTTGCATAAGAGCAATTGCAGAAATACAGGTGTTGTGTTTCATGATACAGATGAAAAAATGCAAACTGTATTAAAATTCCCGATGATATTTTGTTTAAATCGTGAAATATTCATCACCTTAATATCCTCATTTCAACATTCAAACGTTAGTGCTGACAGTCACCTGGTTAAGATAACAATTGGTTGAAGGTAGACTTCTCTTAAATTCTACATGAGACTAAGTGAGAACTTTGATACTCATTTTCACTGAACTTGCAACAGACATATTCATTTAATACGACTGTTCTTTTTCAAGGTTCCAACAAAAATCTCTAAATGAATATCGACAACCACGTGTATACGCAATCATGAACTGATTCCTAAAACGGTTGTGAATAAAGGAGTTTTACTGAGGCATATAGGAATTGATCTTCTGGAAGATTTACATAATCCGCAAAACGATTTAAAGATGAAATTTCCATATAGTTAGTATCTTCGTTTCAATTTTTAATTTTTTTTCCAATAGTTTACTGGTAAAAGAGCAACTAAGTAAGTTTTAACATTAGCGTTATTATTATAAGCTATTATTTTTTTTAAACAAAGTAAGAGAAATAATTCTTTTTTTTTTCGAATGAGTTTTTCCCATTTTTCGTGTGTTTAATGGTACGATTTACTTAATTCTGAATAGTAATGGAACAAACAGTATCAAACCATATTATAAAATATGATAAAAGTCATACATTTCCAATAATCTTTGTTTTAGTGAACCATTCTCAAGTGAACAGTTAAAACCAATTGAAAAATACAAGAAAGGAGATATTTGAAACATTAAAGTCAGCCTTTTAAATATTCATATAGTGTTAACAATAATTATTGTTTCCAATATTTTTTGTATATGACATGCATGTCAATAAGCATATAATTGAAAAATATAAACATTACATGCATTTACTTTTGGAAGAAATATTTCTTGATGATACTTAGCACAATCAAGCCAAATAAAAATAAATGTTTGAATTTCAAATACATCTCTAGGTTTTATTTATTGTTTTAAGATTTTGAAATTTCTTAGTAGAAAAATCTGGGGATTCCTAATTTAATTTGTCAATGAAATCAAATATTAATTTTCTGTTTATAATATCAAAATACAAAAATATGTTTCTTTTACATAAGTAAATCACATTGAAAATAAACTTTAAAAAATGTATTCTTAAAATATACTAAAACTTTTCTTCGTTTAAATGATAACTTTGAAAAAATTACGAATACATTTCCCTCCCCCCATTCACGAAACTGGAGGTAAAAATTATGATACATGCCTCTATAATGGAAAGTGTACTAAAACATAAGGAAAGAAATTATCTGGCTTTTAATTTACAAGCATTTCAAAATGGTCAAAAATATGCAAGTTTTCTTATGTTTCATGTTTTCCTAATAGTGTACATAATATTTTAAAGAAACAAAAAAAATATTTGTTCCTTAGCTGAGTGGGTTTCGCTTGCAAATAATGTTCAACAAACAGATTTTACCGTCCTTTTTCTGACTAAACGCTGACAATAAACGTTTCCACAGTCTGTTTACTAATATTTGAATCATATGTTCTTAAACATTCTCACAAACTAATAGTCGTTTTCTTGATTTATTTTGTCGTTATTTATAAATATAATATTGAGGTTAATAATTCGGGAAAATTAATTGCTAATTTAATCAAAATAATCAGGAACTAAATATGCAATAATTTTTCTTCTCTTCAATTTTAGTTCTTTAAAAAATCGTTTGATATTATTAATCTCATTACGGTAACTTGGAAAAATGTTTTTCAACGAAACGTATTTTACGCTGGTTTCTGTATAAAGAAGACATTTACAACACGAACTCATTTAGTAAAATGTCTGTCAATATAAACAAGGTAAGAAAAAAATATTGCTGGTTTCTTAAAAAAATATTCAATCGTTAAAAACTCTTGCTTTAACTCTTTCACATTTTTCTTTCCTTTACGTTACATCCCAAATAGTTGAGGGAACAATAGTTAACTTCCGACGAAAACTTTTAAACTATATTCAAAAGACCACAGTATGCCTTGACAATATCTCGAGTCACAAAAATCAACTGTATGATATGTAATTACCAAAACATACGTGACACCGCGTCATGATTTGTGTTTAGAAAGACAGCAAAGAAATTCTTGAAGCAACTTTTTATCGCGTTTCTTTTACGACGTAGGTGGACAATGACGAGTCGTATTTATCTTGAACGCTTAGTATCCTAGGAAACGAAACATCTTGGGTTAAGAAGTGACTGTTATTATTTTTACTACTGCTCACATCAAAACATAAAAGGGGCTTACCGTCTACGACAATTAATTAAAAAGATGGTTCACTAAAATTTCTTTTGTCATTTAGAATTTTTTAGAATTTTTTTTTTTAATATTGAGGTGCTCCTTACCTTAACTTGTCAGCACTTGGCTTATTATTTCTCACAGAATGGAGTTGTTCCTTTCCGAAAATGCCTGGTATTTTTAAATCAGACTCAAATGTAATGAAATAAGGTTTTCATTAAAATATTTATTTTCAGGCATTTCGTTTTCATTAAGTACGACATTTAATACGAAAGTACCTTCAATACAAATTAAGCTACTATTATTATTTTTTTCATACTCTCACATCATTCTTGCTGTAATATATCTTCTAAAGAATGAAATAATTTTTTTTTTCCAACTGCAATGACAGATATATTAGTCAGTTCTCCACAAAATAATCTGTAACAGGAGAATGATTTTCATATTTATTCCAGATTACTTTTAATTTATTTCCTCTTGATTAATTTGAGGAATATTATTTCATATCGAAAAAAAAGAAAAAAAATCACGTATAGAGTATTATGAAAAAATATCTATTTATCATAAAATTTTGAATGACCAATTGCTATTTCCATAGTTAGAGTAGATTCATTTAATGCCGTTCATTTTTAGTGATGAGAATTTTATAAAACTTCTTATATACATGTGTTTATTTATGAAATCCATGCAAGAACGTATTAATCTACTAATTATTAGCAAAAATACTTTTCGTAAATATGATAAAAATTAAATCTATCATCAATAAATAGTTTTTTTTTCATATTTGAATACATTTTTTCAGATTGAATAGCAATTTCATGCATTTTTCGGTAAAATATTTTGCAACTCATAAGTAAATTTTTAGTCCGATGTCATGAATTATAAATCATTGAATAAGCAGAAATAATCCATCTCTCGGTTAATTTGATTTATTTCCTATACATAGAAACTCTTCTAGTAACTAAACTATTTACAGATTAATATGTTATAGCATTTTTATAACACAAAACAAAATTAAGATTTGTTCCTGTGTGACGGTACACGTTAAGATCTTCAGCAGCCGAAAAAACGTCGCACACTTCCAAGTTTCACCACATGAGGAAACCTATAAGTAGTGTCTGGTGGCGCCCTCTAGCAGTTGTTACATCAATAAACAAAGCCACTGGTTACATCCTCCCCCTTTGGTCCGACGTAATCCCGATGAGAAACCAAGAGTCAATGGGACCTTTGGTAGACGGCCACGTTTACGAAGGGGAATGATGGGGTTTAAGTTGCCATTGTTACAAGGAGTTAAGGTGGATGTGTGTTAAACTCCAAGAGGTGAATCCGCATTATCAATACTAGCAATCTCATTCGAGGAAGCTGACCTCTGTGTTAAATTCGTGTAGGACTCATCTTTGCGTGCCATTAGTTTTGCACTTCTTCCTCGCAAAGCATTGCTCAGTGAATGTAATGCCACTCAGACATGTTCTCCATGCTGATAGTTTGAAAGAGCTTTTCTCTTTTTATCCGCGTAAAACTTCTTAGTATTCAGCTCCTATAAAATAGATGTTGCTACTCCCCCTGGTTCACAGATATTTTTATAGAATTTTAACAAAAGGTTAAGTTTCTTCTCCTGGACAGAGGATAAGCTTTCACCTTCCCTCTCTCGTAATTGGCAAGTTTTGCTTGATATATTCTCAGCTATGGACGGGGTGTCTAATTATTCACAAAATGAATACATAAGGGTAGGGTCGTCCCAGAAATAACTACAAGCATTCTTCACATCCAGAATCAGACCAACAGAGCAAAGGAAGTCTGTTCCTAGCAGTATTCTATTTCTTTTTGCCTTTGAGAGAGTGATGAACCTCCTCAGAATTGATCTTCCTTTATTCTCTACCATCGCTTGGGTTGTGAGGACCTTACTTATGGTCTGTTGACTATTTGCTACGCTCAGTGCTAACGTGGTTCCTTAGAATATGTGAATCCCTACACATATACGTCCTTTTTTACACAGAACGTTAAGTCGATAAGGGTCAATTGCGGGCTTCTAGTCTGATCTGCATAAACATTTACATCATTTGTTGTTACAACTGTTCTTCGTGTATAGCTGGGGTTCAAGTATAGCACTTAGACTTTTTCATCCCTGCCCCCCCCACAGCCATAACATTTGAAAAGGGATCTTTCATTTGGAACACTATATATATGTTTCATTTCTGGAAGGTGTTCGGGTTTCCTGGACATAAAAACTGATTTCCATCATTTACGGTTTCACTTGTCTTCACATGTCTCCTTGGTCCACTGAGGGGGATCGAAGGATGTTGTCAAAAGCCTCCAGCCTGTCTGCTAACATTTCTGGTGAGGTAAGTTCTTCCCAGATACCCAGGTAATGTTCCTCTGTACACTCTGATTGGCTTCTCCTTTTCGTTTGATAGGCAGTCATCACATTCTGCAACACTTCAAATGTATCAAAGTTAAACTCATTGAGTCAACCTTCAAAATATGTTTGAATTTGAAAATAATAGTCCCTCCAGGTCTAATTTGGGCTTTTTCTGTAACATGAAAACAGTTCCCGAAATTTTTCTGCAGTTAACTTGAACCTTTGGAGAAGCATTCCTTGAATGTGTGAGTAATCCTTGCATTTCTCCTCAGGCTCACGGGTAATAAGGGAAGTTACTTCATTGGGTGGGGCACTAATGAAGTAGAGGACCCACAGGTTTTCATGAAGTTCTAGAAGCTTCTTTTGACGTTCAAATAAAGTTAAGAACAATTCCATGTTACCAACTTCAGGATTGAATGGTGGTAATAGAGTTCTTAACTCAATCCTTGTTTCGGGATAGGTTTGGGGACCTGCAACTCTCGGGGTCTCATTTTGTAGTCCTATTTTCAGAAGCTCAAATTCACGCACAGTTTGCTCTCTCTCTCTCATTCTATGCTTTCTCCTCATCTTTCCTATAGAAAAATATGTCTTCAAATATATCTCTCACAAACTATGGGTCTTCTTTGTAGGCATTACTTGCTACAAGATTTGCTTTTAGCCCAATTATTTTTAGTTATTCCCCAATAGACTCAATTTCATCTAATTAAATTGCAAGCTTAATGAGATCAGCATTTTTTCCTTTTCCCTGAAATGACATGATTATAAAATTTTAAGAAGCAAAAGAAAAAAATATCTAAGGTCAGGGCTTGATTGTCCACCCAAGCTATTACAGATACGGGAATACACTTTTAAATACATCTCACACTTCATAATAACACATCAATCAATAACTCCCGAGACTAACCCAGAGATGGCGCTCGTAGTAAACCAGTAACCAGGTCTTTCTAGAGTACTAACCTTTGCTTGAAACGTGTCAAAATTGTAAGTCGATCGGACCAGAAACAGCTAAGTTATCGAGGTTGGAGTAAAGTCGTTTTGTAGTTTGTTTAAAAAATGGAAAAACCGAGTTTCGTGTTCTGATAAAACATTGTTTTTTAATGGGTAAAAACACCGTGCAAGCGAAACAATGGATTGAAAAATGTTACCCGGACTCTTGTCCATCAAAAGCAACGATTTGTCGGTGGTTTGCCGAGTTTAAACGTGGCCGCACCGACACAAATGACGCGGAACGCTCGGGTAGACCTGTGGAAGCCGTTACACCGGAAAATGTGAGTGAAGTGACAAATATTATATTGAAAGATCGTAAAGTGAAGCTCCGAGAGATTGCTGAGATGACACAGATATCATATGGAAGTGTATTTGCTGAAAAAGGTTTTTTGAAGGGAAGTGAAAAAGGTTTTTTCCAAGTGGGTGCCGCGATTGCTTTCGATGGAACAAAAACAGCAACGAGTCGATGATTCAGAAAGCTGTTTATCGCTATTTACTCGCAACAAAAAAGATTTCTTGCGAAAAAAAAAGAAAAAAAAAAAAAAAAAAAAAGATTTGGAAAAGCGTTGGAACGATTGTATCACCCTAAAAGGTGATTAACAAAAGGTGTTATGTTGATGAATAAAGAAAAAAGTTTGCAAAAAAAATGTTGTTTTCAATGTTAGTCTCGGGAGTTATTGATTGATGTGTTATTGCTAGCCTTTACATCTTAAAAGTTTCGTGCACTTCAGAAAACATTTATATATAAATTGACAAATAAACTAATAACATCATCAAAATATCAAACAAAGAACATTAATTCAAACAATAAAATAATATAAAAAAAATTAAAAATTATCAATGTGTAATGATACAAAATTTAATGCAATAAAGTAATAAAACAATATCATACAATAATAGATATCAATGTGCAATATTACATAAATTCAATATGAAGTTAATGAATAAAATATCAAGTAAAATAATAATTAAAATCAATAACAGTGTGAAATTATACAAAAAATTCAATGTAATAAAAGTAATAAAACAATGTCATGTAAAATAATAATCAATGTATACTGCCACATAATTTCAATTAAAAATTACTCAATAAAAGTTTTAAGCAAAATAATAAATTAAAACCATATCAATGATAAATTTAGTATGGATACGTGCAAGGTATTCTGATACAGTTAATCACACTCTAGCGGGATTGCTACAGCAAGTTTTTGGGGAAAAAATGTGCACAAAACTGACACTTTCAAAGAATCACACTTTAGCGGAATTGCTTCCGGGAAAAAAAAAAGACCTTCAAAACTCTCGACTGGAAATAGTAGGTTGACTCGTTTCTCCTTGTGAGACAACGAAAATCAAGATTTTTCACCTTGGCTTTCGAAAGGTTTTTAACAGGAATGTAAATGAGCAAATATTATAGCAAGATGTAACAGCTATTTATCTCAAGCGTCGTTAGGCTTACAACTCCGATCCCACTTCTTCTTCCGGGCTGTTAGGCTTACAGCCCTGGTTCCACACTTTCTTTGGGGGCACAAGGGTTACGGTCCACGTTGGGAGCCATTTCAGCCCACTGTGATGAATTGGAAATCATTGAATAAGCAGAAATAATCCATTTCTGGGCTACTATGATTTACTTCCTTTATATAGGAACTCTTTCAGAAACTAAACTATTTGCAGATTCATATTCTAAATATTACAGTTTTAATGCTAGAAACCAAGACTGCTAACAGCGCAAAATACGAACAGCTAAAATAAAAGACAGTAGCAAAATTTGGAAGTGATATAGACACAAAACATATTCAGTGTAATGAATTTTTACTATTATGAAAAAGAAGTGTAACTATTTTTAATGTGAGTTTAAAATAACATATTTTCGTGGTGTGTATTTTCCTATTTTTTCTAAAAAAATCTAATTTATTTTTGCATTTCATGACAGAAGAGAGAAAAAAATGACAAACTAGGAATAAACTATCATATCATTTATATAATAAATATATATAGATTGAAAATGATAGCATGAAAACAACATTTAAAAAGGATTTATCATTCCAAAATTCTCGAAATGAATATATATAATTGTGAAAATGTACATTTTTAAAATTCTTTATAAATGGAAACAAATTTGAACATCAAATTTTAGAGATGTATTTAATTATTCATATAATCATATAATGAATAATAAAACCTTAATATTTGCTTTAAATATGACAGTAAATTTTGAAAAGGTTGATTTTTATCTTCGTTGGCTTAAAATATTCATTTTAATTCAACGAAAAGAATCGATTTCTCTTTATGTATTTGTTTTCAATAAATTCTTCAGTGCTCTCGATATCTCAAAATGTTATGAAAAATGAATATTTAGCTTCGATTTTAAAGTTTGGATAAAGTTGAAAAATATTAAGAAGAAACACTTGAAGATATCTATTCAAATATTAATACTAGCTGCTCCCTCAGTTTTCGAAGTATAAGAACATAATGCATGTTTCATAAAATATTCTAGAATATTGAAATATTAATAAAACTTCAAAGAGAATAAAGGATTTTGAAGCCATACTTTTTTTCACAGCTTTTGAATTCTTTTGGTGGGATATGTTTTTTAAAGCAATATAAGACTGAGGAAAGAAGTACCTAAACAAAATCATGAAAAAAATGGGTGTTTAAGTTTTTTTTTTTGCTCCTTGTTATATTGAAAACGCACAAATTAAAAGGCATCAGGTTGGATTTCATTTAATATTTTGCTGTAGTAGATGGATTGCAGCATAAAAATTTATTTGTTTCAAGAATCCATTTTAATTAAATTTATTGCAAACTTACAATTAAAGAATCTCTTTTAAGCCCACTTTTTTCAGCATAAAGCTTTTCATAAAATAGTGCTTTTCGGTAGTAAATGCTTCAACAAGGTCTATTTTATCCGTAAAAAATTATCAAATAAGTTATATTTTTTGTCAGAAAATGTTAAATTCATTATAACATTAAAGGTGACACACACAATAGAATCACAAAAAAAATATTTCGAAAATCTTCCCAAAAGTATGCATATTATATTAAATCTTACAGATATTTTCAAAAATATTAAATTTTATTTTTTTCAAAATTTATCTATAAATACAAAAAGAAACTAGATTAAAGAAACTGAGTTGGTTTGTTAATTTTGTTTTAACATGTATTATTGAATTTTTTTCTGTTAAATTTTGGGAAAGTAAATTTATTAAAAATAAGTATTAATTTGCGTAAAGTGGGTGCACTTCTCATCATCATGATCCACACAAGCACTTACTATCAAGAAGTGAAAATACCTTTTTCCAAATTTTGAACGCATTTTAATTTTCATAACCATAGCATTCCAAAGTACAAAATTATTGCCAATATTAGCAACAAAAAGAAATAAAGACAATTCTGCCGTAAAATTCAATTCATTAAATTATATTAAAAGAATAAGAGTCAACTCTAAATTATCACAGTAGGCAATGACATTCAGTTCAGATATTAAAATAAACGTAATGATAAAATATTAAATTTCATACAACTTAGCAATGCTAATATACCGAAAAAAACTATAAATGTAATTATTTAAATAATAATATATTATAACGCAATAATATTTCCATATATCATTTATTTTATGCCCAGGAATTTTTGCACTCGCCCTTTTATTTATAAAAACAACAATATGTAAGCACATGTTAATATGACCACCATGAACCATTTCCATCAAAAGAGGGATATTTTATTCATTTCTTGTTGTTCGTAGAAACTCATCCTTATTTTGACCAATATTTTATATGTGTTACCTCAAGTAAGATGCTTAATATTCGCAACAAAATGTTTTGAAATCATGATTTAAAATGCTAATAATCATTTATTTTAGTGTTTTTAGAAGAATGGTCTCTTAATCTGCTTCACTTTTTAATCAGGATTTGTTGTTAAGAAATTTATTTTATTATCATATTGTGTAGTTTTACTTCAAAATGTATTTTAAAAGAAGTATTACAAGGAAGAGCAAAAAATAATTCTAGAAATACTTATATGATATTTAGTTAATAATAGGTTCTTTTCTCAAATTATTGTACGTAAAATTTGTTATTCTATATAATTCAGCAATATAACAACATCAGTTCAAATTTACATTATGGTTTTTGCATGTTATTTTATGTGTTCATATTAGAAAAAAATTAATATGAATATATTAAATAAAAATGCTTTAATTTTAATTCATTTATCATCGGAGAGAGTTGGCTTTCTATGATTTACATTAAAATAATTTATATATGCTACCCAAAAAATTGTATACAAATTATTTTAATTCTACATTTTGATTTATGCTTACGGTGATAATACTAGTTAGAAAACTGAAACATTTAGGCAATAATACTTGAGTGAATGATGCGCACTATTTTTGAAAGATAAATTGGGCTTTCTTCGTAACGGAAATGGCTACGGAAATCAAGTTGCCTGTTAAAAGTAAAGATTAGGTCCAGGAATCAACAAGACTTTAATGTTTATCACATTTATAGTGCGTCTGAAGCAGATTGGAGAGTATCGGTAAGCTTCTCGTTTTTCTTATTTAATGTTCTAATGTTAAAAACACTGCTTTGAAAACAACTATACGAAAGAAAAGTTTTAACATATCAGCATTTCTTAATTTCTGCCCCACTTCTTAATTTACTGTTTAATATTTAGATTAGTTTTTGAATAAGAATAGATGTATAAAAATAAATGAAAAGGAGAATTTTTGAATCTTACAAAAAGCTATAATGTTTACAGAGAATTGGTTATTAAAATTTTGTGTGACGAGCATTTTGTAATTTCTAGTTCTACAAGCATTAGATTAATAATTTTTGTAGAATAAAAATAATTCAGGATAATATTTATTCTAAACAGATTTATTTCTATTTTAAAATTAATTTAGCTTCGCTTGCACAAAGACTGAAATTTCTTCCAATACATAAATGTGGCCAAATTCCAATACATAAACACTAATGACTATGGTCAGGAACTCGCTGTCCGCGTTACTTCGTCGAGTCATGGGCTCGATTCTCGATGCAACTAAAGATGAATGCACTCACCGAGCATCCGAGTCGAAGTTTGTTCAATCTGTCTTGATCCAATTTCCAACCCGTTAGCATGGAGTGGAGGTTTGTAGAAGGTACTCCAGTTCAGGCACCGTCCTCGGCACTTGAAATACTTTAAAAATTTCGAGGTCCGTTGCCAATAGCCCTCGAGTTGCTGAAAAGTGTTCGTTTACTTATCGTTTATTAATGTCGCTCTGAAAAGTGCGACATTAATAAACGATATATATATATATATATATATATATATATTCTTTAAAATGATTTAACACTTTATCTGATGACGAATCACTAGTAATTTTTTTGTATAACATATCTTAGTATGCTTACATTTTTAATTAATTTATATTTATCTTTTTGTTTGCATTCTTAAATATTTTTACTACAGATTAGAT
>BMAW01096846.1:34958-53207 GCA_019974015.1 Nephila pilipes | reverse complement strand
ACAGTGAATGAGATCAGAAGAAGAAAAATAATAAAATATCTGCTTATTTTTTTAAACAATTCTGAATATATTTTTTAATTCTCGCATCAAATCTCAAATTAGGGCAGTGTAGTTTCCCTTAATTTAAGTATTAATTTGCGCAAACTTTCTGAAAATTGGTTGCTTTTATTTGAGCTTGCTATGATTTTAATTTAATATTTATTTAATATTAATTAACCAATATTTTTTGATATACAAGATGTAGGATGGCATATCATAAAACCAGAATTTCCTTCCATCTGGGGTATCCTCTTCTATTAGCTTTACAATTCCTTTTTTCTTTTTAACTTAGACTAGATAAGATATCATCCTTAACAACACCAGCTATATTGACAAAAGACAAAGAAAACCACGTTATTTTATCTCACTGCTTTTAGTAAGTTTATTGATATTATCGTACATTTTAATGGTACCAAAGAAGTGATTTAACAGTTACAGTATAATTATCATTAATACGTCTAATACAAACGGAAATTAAGCCTTATCGGTAGCAGGAGTCATTATACCTGTTGTCAAAAAATTAAACTATACACTATACAAGTTTTAACATTCAAATCATTTTGGTCCAGTCTATAAAAGACATTCTACCTCTATTGTGACTTTGTTACAAGATCTTCTGTTGATATTTTAGGCATGTCTTTATTACAGAGTTTTTGTCTTGACTGTTGGTTTGATTCAAAAAGAATTTGGAAGAATGGGTTTTTTTAAACAACACTATTTAAAAATAAACATGAGAATATCACAAATGTTAGAGATTACCGTACTTTTTTCTCTGTAAAAATAATCATCTATGCATTATTCATCGAATAATCTTCTTTGATTGATATACATCCTTTTTTTATCACTGGCTAGAATTATACGATAATACTTATTTTTATGAAAGTAAAACAAGAATATAGGATCAAAGTTCAGTAAGAAGTTAATACATAATTACATGTTTTATTGCGAAAGTTAAAAACTGATATGTCAATAATTATTTTGAAGCCATTTTCCGTTCTATTTACAGAAACACTGCCAATGTCAATTCAAATGTCTTGCTGTAAAACTATTCAGAAATTATTCAGAAATAACGAAATGTAAAACGTCTCGAGTGAAGCACGATTGCGATTATACTCCATCTTATTGTAACAATAAATGTGTATCCGTTAAATGAATCAAATGGGTATGGATCTTGTACTATATTTGGGCTCTCCTGAAGAATAAGGTTGGCTTAAGACAAAAGAATAGCTATCTAAATGGAAGACAGAAAATTTATCAGTTGTTAAATATAAATAGAAATCAACTGTCTTTCTTCTTACTCAGACAAATCATATCTCAATGAAACTATCCATTAGGCACAAGTGCAGTTCATGTTCCGCTCCTCATTAATAGAATAAAGACACAGGACAATATTCAATGCTCAGATTTCTGACTATCCACTGGTTAAAGGACATTTGAGAAAATCAACTTAACCACCTTGTCTTAAACTACCCTAAGATTGTTTTGTTTGTAGTAAAAGAAATGCTAATGCTGATCACTAAATGGATCCTTTATCCGATGATATATATTTTCTGCTGTGTGTGTCGGTGCGAATAAATCACTAACGTTGACTCACTCATTCATCATATCATTCACTCGAACTGGAAAAGAGAAGCGATAGGTTTCACCTTGATCAATACCATACATTGCAAAATTTTTAGTTGAAGCTTAAGGCAATATTATAGGTTCTCCTAGGCATAAGTACTTGTGTAATGTTCAGACACGAAAGAAGGAAGACAGACTTCACTCAAAAGAGACAATTTTTGAGGATTTTTATTTTCTTCCTGTGAGTTTTGATATTCCTTTTGTTCTGCACTCTTCTCTCGAGCCGTTTTGATGCGTAAAATAATCAACAGGTTGATCAGCCCTAGCTTATACCAACTTCAATGTTGTTTCGATTTTAAACTGATATGTAAAAGTTTTTTTTTCTGATAATTTAATTAGTATACTATGTAATATAACTTAAATCAAAGGAAAAATATTACACATACATTAAAAATGAATATAAGAATTTTGAAAAATGGAAAAATGATCAGTGGTTATTTCCTTTACAAATATGGATAATTTAAAGCAAAAACCAAAATTGATTTCCTTAACTTCAACCTCAGAGTATCATCAAAGTCTTGTTGTGTACTCCAATAGTTTACAAAATATGTAAGGAAAAATACACAAAACTCTTATAGATTACCTCTGCTAAAAACATTTAATTAGGTTTTCAAAACAATACAATTATTTCATTTATATATTGTCAAAGATATGAAAAATGAAATTAAAATATCTATGAAAGATATATAATGAAATTAAGTTTCTCAGAAACATATGTTCATATGAATAGTCTCTGTGTTTTATAACAAAGTTAAGTTTCTTTGAATTCTCTTGGCTTAGAATGCCGTATAATTTATTCCCCATGGCAATTCTTTCTCACAGCACATAGAAGTATTACATCTGCTGTGCGAATCTATTCTATTCACTTTGTTACTTTACGAAACATTTAACTGCAACCTTGAGTCTAACAAACATGCTTCAAGGCATGGCGTTTCATTTTGATTAAATTTTAGCTGAGTAAATTTTATATTAAAGAAACAAAGGGAAAGATAATTCATTGATAAGACTACAGGGGATTTATACAAATGTTTTACATATAATTTTAAGATTTAGGCCTTCTAAAAAACGAAAGGGGTGGGACATTTTTCTCTACATCTCTCCCCCTAATCATAGCATCTATTTTGTTGCATTTATACGTTTTACACTTCAGAAAACAAGATATTTAAATTTATATCTACTTTATTGGATTGTTTTTTTCCAATATATTTGAGAGAAATATGACCAGTTCACTTTCTACTATTTTAAAAACAGAGGAAGTTAACTGCACTTTGAAGTAAGCTTAATTATAAAATATTTCATTGGTTTTCAAATTGTTTCTTAAAATCTTTTTCATACCCTTACGTATGCCATTGTATTTGAATTTGAAATAATTTATGTTCTAGTAATATTAAGTGCTGAGAATTGATATACTTATACTGTTGTTACGTCAAAACCTTTAATTAATATTTGTTTTTGAAGTAATTTTGTCAAGAAGGGAATTATTTTAAAGTACTTCAGATTAATGAGAATTCAGAAAAATATTTCGATGAGGAAGTAAAGATGTTCTCCCTTCTTATTTACCCGTATACATATAATATTATAGTATATGGATTAAAATTTTGCTCTTTTTGTTTTTTATACCTGAAGATTGCTTTGTACACAAGAGTGTTGCTTAAAAAATAGAATACTTAATAAATAATTGTTCAAGAGGTACTGACAAAAAAAATCCATATTTCCAACCATTTATTAATACTTTTGTCTTATCATAAATCTTTCAAACATTTTCATTTCTCATTCAGTAAATTATCAGTAGCGAGACAGACACTATCAACACATGAATTATATATTTTCACTCCTTCAATTTGGAGAATATATTCACATGGATAATATATTCGCATTTAAATGAAAATTTATTTTAAATGATATATCGGTGCTAGAAGAAAACGGATCTTAGAAAAATAGAAAATACATCAAGAAGTATGAATGTTTAATATTTATCTTTGCAGCTTACATATGATTTGTTCTCAAGTTCTTGAAAATATTTATAGCAAGATATATACTTACAGAGATAGAAAAACAAACAAAATATTATGCACTATCATTGAAATTTCTTAAATTTCTCAGATAGGAATCTGTGTAATAAACATCACATCAAAATGACATACGATAAAAAGATAGGAGCTAAATACAGAATAAAAAATATACCTACATATTTGTATTTTAACTTTTCTTTGAAATAATACGCGAATTCACTTATTGTACTATTCAACAGATTTCTTTACTCTATCAATAATATGGATTGTTTTAAAATGTGAGGCATAAGCAAATTTCGAAGACAAATATTTGCAATGTTTCAATATTTATAATTTGTTGTAAATATTTTGGTTACCAAAAGTAATTGTACAACATATTGTTTAAATAAATGTATTCAAATGAAAAAAAAAGCAGGATAGAGATCAAGTAAATAAGAAATTAATAATAAATTAACATATATAAATTACAAGAAGGTAACTTTTATTTACATCATCAATATGTAACGTTCGTACGCGTATTCTATATCATGTTCATGCGTATTCTATCATGCATATGTAGACAGAATCATATATAGTAATAAATACGAGTCATTAGAGAGTGAATATTTAAGTAACAAACTGGTTGGAGGAAATAATAGTTGAGAGAGAAAGATCGAAAAGCTTGGGTGGCGATGTAGGATGTTTTTGTATACCGAGATTTTTAAGTAACTTCGAACACAATGTTTAGTTTCAAGAGATTATTATATAATCAGTTTTCTAAAATTGACTTTGGATCCATTCATGACCCAGACTGGCCTGTAAAATTATATCAGAAAAGGAAATGTTTCATTTTGCTGAGGATGCACGAAAGAGTTTGTTCTACATTCATAATAATTGATGTAAGAGTCATTTTATGAATTGGATAAAATTCCATTTGAATTTTTTTCTTAAATTTTGCTTCCGTAAACTGTATTTAATTTACAGTGACTCAAATCATTGATAGAAGCGAACGTGAGGTATCACAAATGAATGATATTTCATTCAAAATATCAATTTAAATGGCATATATACTGATAATATTTTAATTAAAGGTAGTTATATATTCTAAATTTATACACACAATGAATAGAAAAGCAAAATAGTACTTTATCCACTGTAATGATATAGAGAACAAACACACATGGTTATGTTAGTGAACGTATATTCTATACTATACTTTACTATTCGTTAAAACTCGATAAATTAATAGAATAAAAAGATGCAAAATATTTATCTTAGACAAGCAATTATTCTTTCGTAAGAACAAATGTCTTAGGAAAATGTTTATATAATTCTATTTATGAATTGTAATGTTTTTTCTCTCCAATGATACTTGTACTATAAATTACTACATTAATTATAGTTAAAAAATCTAAGTAATTGACGAATTAACATAGTTTGAATTAAAATACTTTTACAAAATGTGAAACTTCAATTATTATATATTAAACTTCTGCTTATTTATCTGTCACATTCAAATAATAATGACATGAAAAGAACTTTTAGAAACTTCAAAATTAAAGATTATATCTCAAATATATGAATTATTGAAAAGCAGAAGCCTTAATAAGAATTAATAAAAACTGGAAGTTTCACATAATCATTACGAGTTCCTTACTAAACGCATTTGAAAGAGAATATCCATATTTTCTAAAGAAATGTTAAAGTTTCATTAATATATTTTATAAAAAACAGTTTCATATAATTTTAAGAACTGATTAACTCATCAAATCACTACAAATACATTTATCGTTGGTAACATTTCATTTGTTATATTTCGATTGTTTGCAATTAATCTCACAAGGCCGTACAAAAGCGCCAAACAAATTTTAATATGAGCGTATGTAACAAAGTACATGGACCTGAATTGAATGCAACTTTTATTGTGACTTCAAGTCAGAAACAAGATTTTCCATTTATTCCCTATTAATTCGAGAAGTAATTACTCTCATTGATGGTAATTTGGAATAATTGCATTCCAATACGTTCCTTACCCATATAGAGAGATACAGAAATTTAATTACTTAGGAATTATTTTATATATAAATTCGTCATTGCTAAAGAAATGTTAAGCCAAAATGTATTAATTGTAAATAAATAACATACGAAAGAATTATTTTAAATATTTTAACAGTGTGTGTTAGTCTATCTGATATAGTATGGGGAAAACAAAGTTTTGTAAATTCGTATTTATAATTGATTTTAACCCTCAGTTAAATTAGTCTGATCTAAATAATTGCTTAAATGGTAAGTATCTAGAACTAACTAGTACCTAAGATTCTTCTAGCAAGTATCTTGTAACTAGTAAGTATCTAAGATTCTTTTATATGAAGGCTAAGTTAGTAATTGTAAAACTTAATAGCATTAAAAACACTAATATTATTATCTGAGTATTTATGAATAATTTTTTAAGCCGAATTTCAATAATCGTGCTTTTAATAATTTCTAAGAACTTAGACCAAATATTTAACATTCATTGTGCAGTTATAAGGAATGAAATACTTTTAATTATTTTTTCTAAATTTCATTGCAACATAAATAATTATGATTTCTGCAACGACTAAAAAATTAAAAAAATAGGTTATAATGCTAGAGAGTTATTTAAATAATTTTCATTAAAGATGATAAATTTTTGAAAATAATTTACCCTTGTATATCACATGAAACCCTCATATAAGTGTTAGTATTTTAAATACTCACGAGACAACATCGTATTACACCTTTAAAAGTATCCCTACATTTATGTATTTTGTACCTTCAAATGCCAAAAGTCAGAGGATACCTCCTAATATCAAGTTAAATATCCTTTTATTTAGTGAAGTGCAGCAACTCGACATGGTATTGATTCAACATGTTATCTGAAGTCGCCTAAGGAAATATTTAGTCATGCTGCATCTACAATTGGACATAATTGATTAAGTGTTGCTAGTGCAGGATTTTGAGCACGATATGACCTTCGATCAAGTCTAATACATATTTGAAGAGATCCTAATCGAACGATATAGGTAGCCAAATCATTCATTGGAATTGTCCAGAATGTTCCTGAAAACAATCGCAAATTATTTTGGCACGGTGACATGACGCATTATAATCACTGAAATTTCATCGTTGTTTGGATGCATGCAGTTCAAGAATGCAAATGATCTCCAAGAAACTAAACATCATCCTTTCCTGGCCATTATTGGTTTAGTTTGTCCAAAGAGCCCAGTCTATACCAAATACAAACTGTGCATCTTTTTTCAGGCCACTCCAGTTTGCACAGAGCATTGTTGAAAATTTTGACCCATAGCCTCGTAGACTATGGGTTAGTCACACTCAAAACTAACCATATGATTTATCAATTGCAATTAGGACTCACCTGACCAAGTAACATTAACTATTTCAGTCTTCTAGGGGCCAAATGAAATGTTCACAAACACAGTAGTTGAGCTGCAACTAATGACATGTTATGAATAAAGGTAATCTAAACGTTCTAATGACAAATGCTTTCAACTTCAGATTGCTTTCCATTATATTTACGATAATAACTGTTTCGTGAATGCTGTCGGTTAATGTTTTGTCCATTGTGGTTAATAGTACCTGAAATTATATAATATGTACACACTCTTGACAAAGTGGATTGAGAAATGTTGAATCACCTAGTAATTTCTTAAGTGGAATGCCTCTTGCTTCTAGCTTCAACTAGCATTCCACAATGTCTGTAAATTTTCGTCGTATTGTCATAATCACTGCAGAAAGCTTCCTATGTAAATCACGAATATAAAGGAAAGGCCGGAATAAAAACTGCCTGTTTAAACATTTCTTGAGAGATGCTACTATCACATGGAGTTTTGCATATTGCTATCCTATGATTTTCACACTTTGGTGTTTATAAATAATTTTATGTGTACAACGTACGTTTTATAATGGAAATATAAGGGGTATTCAAATGAAAAAGAACGAAATGTCGTAACAACGTTACCTTTAACATATTTGCCTATGGCTTTATGGGAGAACATAGCGAGACATCTGAGTCTCCAACGTGGATCAGAGTATGCGCGGGCACCCGCATGTGCAGAAGAGAGCGCATTACAATATTCGATGATTTAGTAGCAGCGAGGAGTTATCCGATTTCTGAAAGCGAAAGGTTTTAAACCGGCAGCTATTTATCTCCGGATGTTGACCGCATAAGGGGAAGACTGTGCATCGATAAGTCAGTGAGAAAATCGAATGCCCGTTTTTGTGCAGTCCGTGAGAGTTTGGCTGATGATCCTTCATCAGGCCAGGTAAACACCGCCATCATGGCCATGTGCTTGGTCCTCTGAAAATACATCTGAAAGGGAAGTGCTTCTACTCGGACGACGAACTCAAGGACGCTGTAAAGGACTGAGTCTCGTCACGGAAAAAGAGTTCTGGGAACAAAAATTCCCTCGGCTCAATTATTAATTGGATCATTGTGCTTAGGTCCATAGCGTATAATTTGAATAAAGTCTTCATTAACACACAAAGTGCCGTTTCGTACCTTTTCATTTGAAAACCCCTTATAAATATCACACATTAAATTAAAGATATACATAACTTATCTAATAATCTAATGTATGCGTCATATAAATTGACAGTATATTGAAAACTACAGAAAGAACTTACGCATTTCTCAATAATTTCCTTATTTATATTTACCACAATTAATTCTTCACCGTTTTCTATTTAGGAAATGTACATTCGCAACCAAAGAGTCAAACATATTTTTTCTCCGTTTTTTAACAATCTTATATAATTACGTAATGGGATTTCCGCATTTTTTTCTTAATATTTAAGGACTTTGATTTTAATGTTCATTATTATACTCTTAATTATACTTAGTATTTCAATTGACTTACTATAAAGTATTTATGAGACCCAAAAATGATAAGGTATTACTAAAACCATTACTTTATGTTTCCTATTTAAGTTCAATCTCAAATTTCTTATTAACATGTAGCTCCATTATCTTAATAATTCAACATCCATTGGTAATAAACGTAAGTAGGTAACAATGAGACAAAATTCACAATTTAGTGAAGAGACATCATCAGATAAGAATTAACTTGTATTATGAATCATCAAGTTATAATATATGCAGAATTACACACTCTCTCTCTTTCTCAATATATTCTACCTCAACAATTTTGAAATTAAGACTAACGACTCTATTAATAATCTATCGTACTAGAGTCACACTGAGGTAAATTGTTACGACTTGGGATTCAGGGTTTTCTTTAACTCTTTCTCTGAGAGATCCTTATTCAATCACAATTCATATAAATTCATATACTATTCCAAGACTATTACCACTCAAATGCTCTTCTAATTCTAAGATTATTATCACCAATATTTTCATTATTGGAACATTACTCAATAATTACTAACTTCATGATGCATTAACATGTATTCTTTTTAAATTCATTAGCTACACTTTTAATTTCTAAGTTTGCGTAACCACGTTTCAATTGGTTGTTAAAAAAGTTGGAAAAATTTAAACATAAAATAAGGAAGTACAACTTGTTGTTAATGAAGACAATGTTCACGATTACACCCAACGTTAAAAATGTCCTAGTTTCTTAGTTTAGTTTATATTAACGTCGCACTAGAAGCAACACGAGGGCTATTGGTGACGGACTTCGTAGTTTTGAACCATGGTCAAGTGACGAGGACGACACCTGAGCTGGCACATCCCTCTCCTAACATTTTTTTTTTTTTTAAATGTTTAGTTTCCACATCAATAGCTGATCACTTAATTTTTTTTTTTCATTTCATATTGTTTTCGTAATAGAAATACAAACACTAATGATATTTTATATAATCTATTGATATTTTAAGAATTAACAAATGTAATAAGTGAAATACATATATAAATAATAAATTTCAAAATTAAAATGTTGAAGATTTTTGCATTAATTTACAAACTGAAGCTACAGAATCTATCCAAATGTACACGTTTTGTTTTGCTAACTTTTTTAGACATTCCTGTCCAGCATTTTTATTTTCTTAATTATTATTTTCAGACTGCTTTTAAGTAATGAATCACGCATTCATATTCAAAATGGTAAACTTTAACTCTATATTTCCCTTAGTTTTCCAAAGGGTTTTGCTTTCACTGCGTGAAGTTTTAACATAACGCAAATATGTAGAATTATTCGTGAAAAAAGCCTTTAAAAATAGACTTATATTTTTCACAATTATATTTATTATTTATATGCATAACTAATATTCATACAATTACGATCAAGAATCTCTAAATAAGTTATCAATATAGTACAGGTTTGTTCATGTATTGCTTAATATTTTCCATTGTAATAAGTTTTTTTTTTCATAATTATTTTATTCTTATATATGTGTATATATATATATATATATATATATATATATAATATTTTAATTGTATAAATATATTTTATATATATTTCATTTATATTCTTTTTTTCAGATTTGTTAAGTAATTGGAAGTAAACACTGATCTGGTAAGAAAACTTTTATTACTGTTTTAAATTTACAATATTCTTAAGAATTGAATGATAATAAAATGTTTAATAAATATAAATACTTCAAAATGTTAGAATTTATTTTTTTTTTAAATTCCCTGCAATACATATTTCTAAATTAATTCCTAAAATGTGTAAATTGCCTAAAATGAAGATATACTATAAATACTAATAAAATGCTGTGCACTTTAAAAATGAATAAACATACTGGCATTTATTAATATTTGGCAATGAGATGATAAGAACATCATGTAAAGCTTTTAAATTTTATTAAATAGCAACTAGATACACTAAAAGACTCGAATGAGAGAAAAGTGTGTTTCTTGTAATGCGAATAAAAAAATGTAATTTTTATTCCGATATAGAAATTATAGAGCATAACAAGGACTATTCTGAGCATTACCTAATAAGTTGTATAGAAATTTACAGTTTCAAAATAAATAAGAGTTCTTGTGTTTAAAATATTTTTTTCGCATTTTATTGTGAAAAATGTTTGTATATTAACTAATATTTTAACATAATTAATCGTTTCTATACTATTTTTTCTGATTACATTTGTTTCATAAGAACGATATTTAATCTTTTAAACGTTATACATGGGTTATCCCACTTTATTCGAGATACTTCAAAAGTGTTCCAGACGTGTTATTCCATGTGGCTGTGAACTCACCGAAAGCAGTAAAGCCATGTATATTCGCATTCACAGGATTACTTCAAGTACGTTTCAGACGTGTTTTTACAAGATTCTTTTCCTCTTTTCAAAGACTAACATCTTGATAGATAATTGGAGAGGGTTGCGGAAACTCAATGAATATTGACAGGAAATTTTATCCCTCACTAGGGAACCCCATCCTTACACTTAAGGTTGAGACATTTTCCATTGAGACATTTGTTCAAGAGAGGGAGGGTAAGATTTTCTTAAGTCCCTGTTACAAGTTTAAACATCTGTATGTTAGCTTGGTTTGATATCTTATTGGGTTAAAATTAAATGCATTTTAGACGTAGTTTTCACGATATAATTTTTTTTGTTTAAATCAAACCAAAATCTGCTTTGAATTCCTTCACATGAATAAAATACATTTTCTTCAAAGTTTTAATTAATATTGATTTTAATCCTTAACAGATTTGGCTGGAGAGGGAAAACCTGCTATTTTGTCTGGTTCGACATATTACTTTAATCTATGTTTTCTTTGCTTGCTAAATTCTCAAATTGTTTTCCCTCGCATTAAAATTTACAAGTATAAATAAGTTTTTATAACAAATCTATAAATCTCTAATAATATCGCTAAATATATATCTATAAAAATATATACTTAAATTGAAATAATAAATGAAAACAATGTTTATTTTATAATATTTCATTTATGTTACTTTATTCACTGCTTTGCGTTTTTAAAATAATAATTATTTCATTATAAGGTGTCAAATTTTAATAAAAGTATTAAAAAAGAGCGAGCAACTTAAAATCAGAAACGCTTTAAGATTTTCAATCATTACAAATAAATAATTTTTAAGCTTCAGTATTACATTACATGAAAAATTTTCTTATAAATTGATAAAAATAATAACAAAAAAACGAGCTTATTAAAAAATATTAATTTCTTTAATAATTTCAAAGCTAGGTATTCAGGACCGTTTATATAAGTTTCTGAGTATATATTCTCAGTTTTTGTAATGTTAAATTCCGAAATATATCCAAATTTTAAATGGCTGAGCTACAATTTCCTTCAAAGATAAGATGAATGAGTGTTTTCTCTCGAATTTCATATTTTTCAAACTTTATTTTTCAAATAATTAGTAATAAGACTTTAATAATTTCAAACTTCATTTTTCAAATAATTAAACTTAATAACTATTATTAAGTTAATTAGATAATTAAAAGCACTTTTTTCATATATTTATATTTATTTATATGCGTAAGTGTCATTTGTACATTTGTATATAGACTTTCGGTTACTAATTATTCGAAGATTCAAATTTAAAAAAAATACCTATTTGTTTAAGATCTCTCATAATTTATTTTCTGTTGAAGGATAACTAAGTACAGGTAGTTAAAATCCGGACATTTTTACGTATAAGCTACCCTGAAGACTTTCGATTGTATTAACGAAAAAAATAGTCATGTGTCGCGCATTCGCAGTTAAAAATTATTTACAATAAATACTGTCAATTCTATGAATATTTAAACTATTAAAAGCAAATTTTAATACTGTGCATTTTTCAAATAATCCTTAAGTCTTGTACAATTCGGTTAAAAACTCCGCATGTTATCAGCAAGACATGCTGAAATATTAGGTAAATACAAGAAAAGTCTTACATGGAATAAATCTGAGATTCTAAAACTTCGATAAGCAAGAAAATATGAGCATATCTATAAAAGGTTTTGAAATATTTATTTTAAAATTCAGTTCAAACTGTTTTCTTTAAATTGTACCTAATATTAAATAAAGTGTCAACATAATAAAGTAATAACTTACGCATTCAGAGATTGTTAAAAATAATTTTAAAGGAAACCATAACGAAAATTTACTCATTACAAACTTTACATAAGGAAAACTTGCTCTTCTTGACAAAAATATTTTTTCTTATAGTTACGTAAATCACAGTCTACACTAGATGAAAATTAAGTGTGAAAACATTTTAAAAAAATGCTTTACTAATTAGAAGTAACAAATAAAATATACTGACATTTTTGCTTTAAATATTATTTTTTTAAATAACTCGGTAAATAAAAATTAGAGAATGTAATTATAATATACATTTATAAATGAAGACCTCTCTGTGTATACTTAATTAACATCATTATTTATCATTGCAATGAAACATGTGATTAATGAATTAACTATTAAGTAAATAACTAATATTCAGGAATTATGGTTTATAGGCTGTTTATTTTTTTAAAGACAATTGCATCTTACGAAAAAAGAAAAAAAAAATATATAACTCTTAATTCTAATTAATTATATTATTATGAATTATAATAAACACGTGCAAAGAAAAAGGGAAAGAAAAAAATCATCCAATATCGATAGTAACATAACTAACCATGAGTGAAAATGTCATGGGTAAATTTTAAAATGTTTTGTTCATGTAGTATGTACTTTATATGAACTTGTTTAAACTTATATATATATATATATATATATATATATATATATATATATATATATATAAATAACACATGGATCAATAAGTCTCGAGACTGTGCGGTCGTTTTTTTGCGATTTCCTCCTTTAAACGCACCAGCAAGTCAATATAATAATCACTGTTGATCGATTTACCTTTTTCGAGGTAGTCAATGAAAATCACGCCATGCGTGTCCCAAAAAACTGACACCATGACTTTGCCAGCTGACTGCTGCGTTTTCGGACGGCTTTCGCCAGCTGTGCGCCACTCAGATGACTGCCGCTTCGACTCTGGAGTGTAGTGATGTATCCATGTTTCGTCCATGGTCACGTAACGACGCAAAAAATCTTTTTTGTTGCGAGTAAATAGCGATAAACAGCTTTCTGAATCATCGACTCGTTGCTGTTTTTGTTCCATCGAAAGCAATCGCGGCACCCACTTGGAAAAAACCTTTTTCATGCTCAATTTTTCATGAAGGATAGTAAATACACTTCCATATGATAACTGTGTCATCTCAGCAATCTCACGGAGCTTCACTTTACGATCTTTCATTATAATTTTTGTCACTTCACTCACATTTTCCGGTGTAACGGCTTCCTCAGGTCTACCCGAGCGTTCCGCGTCATTTGTGTCGGTACGACCACGTTTAAACTCGGCAAACCACCGACAAATCGTTGCTTTTGATGGACAAGAGTCCGGGTAACATTTTTCAATCCATTGTTTCGCTTGCACGGTGTTTTTACCCATTACAAAACAATGTTTTATCAGAACACGAAACTCGGTTTTTTCCATTCTTTAAACAAACTACAAAACGACTTTACTCCATCCTCGATAACTCAGCTGTTTCTGGTCCGATCGACTTAAAATGTTGACACGTTTCAAGCAAAGGTTAGTACTTTAGAAAGACCTGGTTACTGATTTACTACGAGCGCCATCTCTGGGTTAGTCTTGGAACTTATTGATCCATGTGTTATATATATATATATATCTGTGGGTGCGTGTGTCTGTGTGTATAAGCATATCATTTTCTTTTGAATTTTGTACCTATCTGATTTCCAAACACATATAAGTTTCATAAGCCCAACAGAGAACAAATTTTATCATTTAGTGTTCTACCATGCTTCCAACTAGAAATATTTCTGAAGTTATTTCAGGTCAGTGAATGACGTAAGTCATTAGTGTTACTTCTTATTACTTTTATTATTCATACACTTATATTTGATAAAATATTATTTAAGCTGTGGTAACTTATTCATGTTAATGTATTCAAAAATCTGGAACAGAGGTTCTGAAACTTAGGGCCGCTAACCTCTTGGGTGCCACTTAAATAATCAAGAAAAATCATATAGAAAATATAGGTTTTAACAAAATCATGGACTTCAATTTAAAATTGTGCTAACACGATTGCTTCATGTAGCTACTACATGGTAGCTATTGATCTGAGAATAAATCTATGAACACGTTTAGTAGATAATTTAGTAAGTTATAACTTGGGAGGAATGACAATATATATATATATATATATATATATATATATATATATATATGAATATTTACTTCTATTTCCTACTATTGACTGAAGACTGGATGATTTAAACAGAAAGTGCTGATCTCACTGAAGCTTAAGATTGATTCAATGACAACCAACTTTGTCGAATGAGATGCAATACCATAGCAGATACATGCTAACCTAAGCTATCCAAGTATTTCTACCTCATTATGAGAAAAGGTAACTCATAACAAATGGAAAAATCCAAAGAAAATAAGAAAATGTCATCGTAGGTACCAAATGATGCTTGTCATTGTTCTGGTTGGAAATGAACAAGCACCTTAAGAGCAATAAAAATTGTTGTTAATGGCTGCTTGGTTGAATCCAAGTTAGAAAGATATTTGGAATACAATAATTCTGATTTAGTACATAAAGGTGACAAAATCTTTAAACGCCGCAATTTATATTTTCAGACAGTGTCGTCTATGATGGATAAAATTTCAAAAAATGAAAATGAAAAAGCAATTGCAGCTTCATTTATTGTCAATTTACAAATATTAAAAGCTGGAAAGCCCTATACTAATGCCGAGACACTGATTAAACCTTGCGCGATGGATATTAGGTGTAGACATGTCCAAGAAGATTAATAGTGCACAGTTGTCAAAAACACTATAAACAAACACATTTTAGTAATTCCAGAGTCTGTAGTGAAGTGTCTTAGAACAAGATTAAAACCAAAATAGTTTTTTAAGTCTACAGCGTGATGAAGATACCTTAAAGGACCTTGTTGTTTATATGTTTTGGAGGCATGCAATCGAAGTACAAATAGAAGAACGTTTGATGAGTGAAGGGCGTAAATTAACGTTACTCGTGACGAAAGTATGAGATCTATTGACAAGTGTGTATAGAAAAACGATTTGGAATGGTGCAAGTGTGTACATATTAGCAGTTATGTAGCAGCTGTAGTGGTTGAAAACATTAAGGGAGCCTTGTCTGGAATGAAGAAAGTATCAGAAAATGCCACCGGTAGCTACTGTATCCTCTGTTGACATTATCTGGCAGCTAAAAGGTTGCCTCTAGACTATTAGACTAAAACATATATATTGAGGTATCATATATCAGTAAAACATATATCTATGAAGGTATTCAATCTTTTAAATATGTCTTTTAAAACTTACCGCTGCATGGTATACTTTCACCTCTTGCTGCCCAAAGTAGTGCAAATCAAGGGGGAAAATTTTTATCCAGACTGTTTGAATTAAAAGAAGATTTGGTGGGGTTTTAATAGAGTCGCCTGTTATTCAACAAAACTTATTTGATCTGCTGATTAAATTAGAATACCTGTCAGACATCTTTGAAATATAAATGGAACTTAGATTTATCTTCAATTGAAAAGATGAAATATTAGCCTTTAATAAATTAAATGCATCATATAAAGCATGAATTGAGACCAAAGACAACTCCAACATTCCTCGGTTGTAGGAATTTATCAAACCGTCAACCAAGCATCAACCGTCAAACCATCTTCAGCTAAATTATTATAGCCCATTTGTTAGTTTTAGAATGAATCATAGTTGATTATTTTCCAGATATTGACTCCAATGTTATATAGATCTGGAGGATGAAAATGTTTTCATTTGGCTCCAAATATAAATCTATTCCAATAAGGAATGAATTTTTTCGAAATTGGCATCAGATTAGTAAAGGCATGGTTTTTAAGCAGAAATATCGTTAAAGGAAAAAGGAGACGTTCTGTATGCTGGTGTATTCAGAAAATAATGCTTTTGCCAAAACTACATCGAAATGACTAGTGAACTTTAGTTTAACTTGTGAGTCTGTACTTTTAACATGCACTTACATGCTAAACAGATAGAGTAGCAAACTTTCTGTTCAGGACTTTTAAGTGATTTTAGAGTAAAATTAACTAAATTTACCATACAGACGTACAATAAATCTTGAAAAGTTATCCCGAACAGTCATTCATCGCATTAATGACAAATGATCATTAAATTTGCACTGTCTATTGTTCTTCTTTTCTCTCGTATTCAGATCGTCTTAAGGGTACTTGTACCGCATATGTATTTTTTTTAACTCTACAAGTGTGGCGTGGTGAAAAATGTATGAAAACCGATATTCTAGATGTTTTCCCATTATCGTTTTATAAGAATCTATTGTAATTAATGCAGATTTTAAAAACATATTATAAACTTAATTTTTAATTGCAATTCTTTTTTAATGTAAAACACGAATTTTTCCTTAGAAAACTAGTTATTCAAATTTCTCTTAATTTTTATGCCAATGTCTTCAATATAATGCTTAAACATTTGCAATGGTATATTTTATTAATATTTTAAAATGATTATATTTTCTGATTATCATTGTTGTCAAAATTATTTGGCTTCGTTATATCATTATAATTTTAGCGAAATTTATAAAAGTGTTTTAGAAAATTAAAATACTTAAATATATTTAAAATAAAAATTAAGAAATTTTATTTTACATTATTATTATTTTAAGCTATTATTTTCTTTCCTTACTGCATTTTATATAGGGGAGAGAGGGCGAAATGTTTAGTTGTCCCCATCGGTTGAAAACACTAGGTTTTGAAAATCAGATTTAAATTTGGACAATTCTATTACTTTCTAAGTCGTAAATAAATGCCCTCATGTTTCTTATAAGTCATTTAAATGTAAATAATAATGTTTTAATAAATTAAGCAGAAATTGTACTTTTACGATCAATTAATTTTGCATTTTATTACCTTGTCTGTTGATTGATAGAAGTAATAAATCAGAAGTTTTTTACAGCAATTGATCCTACAGCAGACATGTATGGAATAAAATTTTATCTTGTTAGTTTGATTTTCTTTTCTTACTTATTTTCTGTAGTCTGGGTATTTTTACTGTTATCATTTTAAAATTTTAAGGAGCTAAGGTACATTGGTAAGGTACATAAGTACATTCAATGTATTGAAAAAGATATCTGTTTTATTACACAAATCTTTTCAAAATAAGAGTTTGTAGTAATTTTTGTTTGAATGCACAACCAGTGTCTCTTAAAAAAATAAAGTAATTTGTGTGTGTCTTTTGCAATGCAAAGCTCTTTAAAAATTGAAATAAATGTTGAGGCTTTAAAAGTGTAGAAAGTCATTTTACTTCTCAATATACTTTTATGTTTATCTAAAAAAAAAGACTGTTAATTATTGTTTAGAGTTTTTTTCAATTAATTTGTTATAGAAAATAAAGTATTCATATTAAGAAGATTTGTTTCTCTTTTTTTTTTCTGCAAATAAGAATATATATTTAAAAACTTGTATTGTAATGAAAATAATTAAAAGTAATTTAGGATGGAGCTGAAGAAAAATACAATAATAAAAAAATTCTTATTAATCTTGTTTGATGTTATGATTGAAAAAATCAATCAATCTAAATTTTTCAACCAT
>BMAW01096846.1:11937-29958 GCA_019974015.1 Nephila pilipes | reverse complement strand
TGTATTCCCTCAGCACTAAGTGATATAGAGTAAAGAATTTAGGTAATAGCAACTCAACATGTCACTTCAGGAAATGCGGTAACACTACCGCTGTGTTCTTTTTTACAGCTCACTGAATGGCAGCATTCACATCGATCAAAAAGGGGGATAGATGTACTTACGTTTCCTTTGTAAGGGAGTAATAAATTTCTCGTTCCCCTCCCGATTTCCATTTTTCATTTCCTCGTAAAAACATTGTTTCCCTTGATGTGAATAATTTCCTAGTGTATACCATGCATTTTAAGAAAGGGTGCGAAAATTGTTTTATGTAACAGTAGCACAGACGAAAAAGCTCAGCTTGTATCACCAAGTTGTTTACGTACACCATTATTTAAGACTAGTGGTTTTATGTTAAGCCCAAAAGAAGTGACATTATTTGTCTCTGTTATGTTTAAATCATTTATCATTCTTGTTTTCTTAGGTATTCCAATCTTTTTTCTAGCTATGCTAGAGCACATGAGTAATTTCCTATATTTTACGTATGACATATGATAGGGCTTACTATATAGCTGCAGAATGATTCATTGCATGCATTTTTAAAAATCTTCATGCTCGTTTTCTTAAAAATTTTTCAGTAATGCTATTTATTTAAAATGAAAGTTTTGAATTCCAAATAAAGTAAAAAAAAAGTAAAGCATCAATAAATTTTTAGTGTCCCTAAATACGTCTTATATGAAATATTTCTTATTACAATTGATTATGCTTATTCAAAAATAATCTTTTTTAATTATAGTTCAATTTCGTACATGGGGGATGAGATAGGTGCACAACCTTAAGTTCTCCAATTTTAACTATTTCGAAGACATAATGCGAATAATTTACTTCCATATTGTTATAATTTTAATTAATTATTAAGAATAGCATTCATATTATATGTCGGGAATACATTTTGAATTTAAATTCCTTAAAATTAAGTCGCATATGCATGCAAAAATAAAGTCATAGTTTTTGACTGTTTTAAATGTAATTTTAACTAAACGTGTGAGTTAAATCAAAGTAAATTTTAAAAGATCCGGATAATTCAGAAGCATAATTTGCATTAGATAAGATTTATGCAGATATTGCTTATGTTTTTAATCATTCATGCTCCCCCAACACATTTTTTCTGTAAAATACAACAATTAAATCTTTATAAAACCATTATATCTTAATGTATAAAAACAAATGATTTATTTATATATAGAGAATTAAAAATGTTTTAAAAGTGAAAAAAAATACTAAATGATGAAAGTGAAAGAATATAAATATAGAAATATAATACTTAGAGAAAATATTCCTGAATATTTAAATTAATAATATGACACTCAAATGCATTTCTTAATATATTAAAATTTTATAAAATGTACTTTATACAATTCATTAATTTTGTATTAGAATTTGAATAACAATAACTACCTAAAATATATAATAAATTAAGGAGATAATAAAACTATATTGGTAAAATAAATCAAAATTTTGTAAAATGTGTCTTAGGCAATTTATTAATTTTATTTCAGAATTAGAATAAAATTATCTGAGTGTATGTGTGTGCCTAAAATGTTTAATAAATAAGTGGATCGCCAAACTTTAATTGAGTGAGCTTTGTGAAACTCTGGCACCAAGCATATAGTCTTCAATTTGTAAGCAATTTGCAAAAAAAAAATATTCGATGGATATAACCAACAATAAAAGAAATTCAATTTAGGAGTAGGGAATGTAGTTGTCCTGCAATTTCTTATACGTAACTTTTAAAATTTAAAAATATAAAAGAAGTAGGATTTTATTTAATACTCATAAATATGCGACAAATATTTTTTATCCCGCTTTCCATTTATAGATATGTATATACCACAGTTTGGGAATAGTTATGGAAAGTAACTTGAAATGAATAAAATCATCAACCATCTTTAAATACAAAAATATCTAGCGAACTTTTCATTAATTAAAATTTTGTAGAAAATATTACATAAACAAGAGGACACGCAAGGAACCTATTGTGAAAAAATAAATTACAATGAAATTTATTTGTGAAATTACTTCATTGACTGTATTATAGATTATCTTAGTTCATGAAAATAAATAAAATTTCATAAAACAAAGATAAGGTTCTAAAATTATTCATTAATATATGTAGCACCCCACATAATTTGCATTAAATCTTAAACTTGTTTTCTGGAATTATTTCATTTCGTTGAAACATTACTTTAGACAGAACTTGCTGTAATTATAAATGTGAAGCTACTGCTATCTTAATCGTATAAGCAATATGGAAAGTTATTATGAACCAATGCCTTTAGATATGCTGAATGTTAGTCTCCTGTTAAAAAAACTATTTCAGTTTTGTACATGAAGGTTTATTTATTTCTCAAAAACATTCAATAAATAATTTGTTTCAACTGATATAAGTAGTAATTCTCAGAATCATGTAAGTAGAAAAAGAATTTGACTTAATTCAAAAGTGCACAACATTAAATACAAAAAATCTTGTTAAAAACTCCCAAACTTTTGCATTTTTGCATCCATAGGAAGTTACTTATTACCCGTAATTAAGCACAGAAAAATGTGTTTATTTTTTCATAATATCGAGCGACAATAAATTGAGGTATACTCATCCAAGAAAAATGATACTTAAATAAAAAAAAAATAATTAAATTAAATATAAGATGTCTTGTCTCTTGGGTATATATTGAACATAGTATACGAATTCTTAACATGAAAAGAGTAGAATAATTAAAAATAAAATTAGTGTTTCATCGGGTCTACTTAGTATCTCACTTATTTATTTAATTACCGCACGAACGCATTTTACCTTAATATTTTTCAATGGCTGTATCTCAGGGCTATGTATCAGAGAAGGCACTTACCGAGAAAGCGTACGCGAGATAAGAAATCACCCTTCCCTTAAAAACACACACTGCCAAAAAAATAATGTTTGTGTCATAAGCCAGCTTTAAAGATCACATCAGAAGACATTTCTAGATCACTGTCAAATATGTAGAGACTAAGAAGTCAATAGATTAAAATTGAATTAAGAATTTCTCTTTTGTTTCCAGGAATTTTGTTCTAATAGTGATAGTAGAAAGTGTGACTGAAAATGATCAGAGACTGAGCTTAAAATTATATAAAATACTACCGTATATTTCGTACCGATGTAATATGACACTGATAAAGAACTAAACCAAATGCCAGATTGTCTTTATATGTTTCGCCTGACTAAGTGAAGTCCCTTCCAAAATTTTGGAACATGTTGATTATAAAAAATCAATCAAGTGATCCTATATATTATGCTATATCACAAATTTCCGAATTGAAGATAAAATATTTCGCTTAATTAGTTTATAATTGTCTTCATATGAATAATTTTCATTTTATCTTTTACAGTTTTTGAACTATATTATTCTTATAAAAGGCAACTCAATATTTAAACAATATTCAGTGTATTTTATTGCAGGATCATTTGGGAGATCCCAAATATTAAAAGAAAAAAAAAATATATGAAATGAAATACATCATAATTAAAAAAAATCATTTGCATGTTGAACAAATCATGAATGAAATCTTATTAACTGAAAGTAAAATCGTCTACTTTGTTAACAATAGATATACACTAATGTTATTTTTTGGCATTTTTCATTCAGAAAATGTAGTATTGTATGCCATTTGTCCTTCGTTATATGATATAGTAAATAAGGCGTTGTGAACCACCTGCATAATATATCTTCTGCCTTCCTTCTGTAAAGTTGCCTATCTTTCTTTTACATTTCATCTTTTCATAGCTTTCAGAAGATTTTAATAAAGAAAATATTTTTTTTTCGAAATATGAGGAGGGAGGAGACAAATCAATGTTATTATGGAAGTTTACAGATCACTTCTCAAATTTAAAAACAAAAAAAATCTTCCTGTTGACTAATTCGGATTATCAGGAGTTCTGAGTCAAAGTGATTAAATTTGTCTTGGTGTGTTCTGCTCTATTTTAAATACAATTATATACCATACTTATAATTATTAAAAAAATACCGCAGTAATCTTTATTTTTACACATTAATTTCTTTTCTAAATAACCATTATATTTCCTTTAGATAGTTTGCGATTATTTATAAGAGAACTAAAATAAAAAATATCTTTATAAAAACGCATTAAAATCTTATCCCGAAATTGTACATAAAATATGTATTCAAATTCAATGAATTAGTTAAAAATTAAAAGAAAAAAATTGCAAAAATCTCGAGTATATATGACGATTTTTTCGGAAAATATGAGAAATATAGAAAGCAGATACATATTCTTCTATTTCTATAATCATAGAGGGACTGAAAAGATTGCAATGAATAAAGTAATAAGTGAAAAACGTGCTTTCTTTCAATCTATTTCGATTCAATTTATTTTCAGACATTTATAAATTCAAACTTGCATGTAGTTCATAGTTCTTTACTACTGTTACTATGTATATATGAAACTATGATTGTACAGGCACGCTGAATAATGTTCTTAGTTTTAAAATATACCCAAAAAATCAGACAGAATTTCATTTATTTTGTTTTCAGAGTAACGAAAAATGAATCATTGAGCACATGAAGACAGATTTCTTTCTGAAATATGTCTGGTATTTACTGACTCTGCAAGAAAACAAATTTTGCCACAATAAAGGTAGAGAGAAACAGATTTGCTGACTTTCATAAAAGTCTCAAATTCCTTTTCATAGGTCGTAGGGAGAAAATTCGGGGTAAATGGGCGACTGATAAAAAATGAAATGTTACTAAAAAGACGAAATAAACTGTTTTATCAAGCTTGGATCATGGAAAAGATTACTACGAGAGAAATATTAATAAAAGAACTCTATGTGCTTTAAAATGTCATGTCAGATGATTTTTAATATTCATATAATTTAATAGGTTTTAAAAATTATTCTAAATATTAAATAAAGTTCAGATACCAAGTGAATTTTATAAGGAGGCAATGCATTACTATATAAATAAATAATTTAATTGGGACAGTTGCATTCGCTACTTTCGCTGATCTTGTGAATGTAAAAAATTCCAAACGATACTTACATGTACGATGCTCCTAATTATATATAAATTTCTAAGTAAAATTTGTGACGAAATCCTTGGATCTATATTTTTGGGTTCGCTATTCAAAAATTGAAAGTTGCCTCTATTCCGAATTAAATTTATACCTTATGATATTTTGTGTATTTAAAATTAAAACACATGTAACTTTTACTTTTTACTTAAGATTTTTTTAATTTAATTTAGATAAAACCTGTTGAAATCATATCATCCTTTAATTTGAATTAACTTCGGTCTATAAGTTTTAGAATTTCATGGTAGTTTATGGTTATATACCTTGTTCGGTTAATCAATATCTGATAATAAGGAACATAATGGACTGGAATCTTTTTTAATTTACAGAATCCTTTCATTGAAAAATTTAGTATTTTGTATAGTTTAATGTGTTATTTGTTCATTATATAGAAGAATTATTTTCAATTATCAGAATTTAAATTTATGATTCTATTATTATATCATTAGCCATTAATTTTATGTTTATGTGATTAATATTTTACTTTCTTTTCTTCTAAATCCATCTCAAGAATAGCTTGAGGTCATTCTCAATTTAAGGTAATTAATTCACTAAAATGTTTCTATAGTTTTCATTTATTTGAGCTTGCTGTAGAGAAATAGAAGAATATTTGCTACCCTTTGTATATACTACTTATGAGAATTTTTTAAAAAGCACTTTTGAATATTAAATTTTAAAATTGTAAGTATGCGTGTTACGCTATAGACAACACTATCAATATTTGTGTTTTTATTAAAATAAGTTTTATTATGTATCTGGTATATTTTCCTCAAATACTATTTTATGCAAAGTGCTGGTACTTTATACATAATGAAAAAAGATTACGTCATATACTGTTAACATATTTGTTCTAATAATTATCGAAGTATTTTAAGTATTGTATAGTACTAATGTAAAAATATTGAGAAATTTGAATAAAAATATATTAATTTTTAAACATATTTCTAAATATAGTTTTTGAAATAATAATTTTCTCCATGCGGATACATCGTGAATACAGTACTTGATTGAACATTTGTACATAATCTTTACTTGATATTTTGTTACTTTGATAAAGTTGTGTAGATAGTGCTGAAATTGTAAATGCATTTACTAGAAACAATTTCTTAAAAATTCGAGATAAAAACCAACGTTTTTAAATGGTGGCAAAGTTTATTAAAGAAAATTATTGAAATATTAGTTAAAACTGTTTGTTATTTTTAACTTTAAGATTTACTTAAAAAGAGACATTTGTGAGCGTAATAAAATTCGTAATATAAAATCAAAACATGCATTTGAAAGTTTGCAAGTCATTCTATTAAACAAAAATGGAAACCAGAATTCAGAAAAAATTATTGTGATATGACACGGCTCCAAATATTGGAATGATTACTGACTGAGGCGTATGGGGAGTTCCCGGTGTTTCCAGAGGGGGAAAGAAATTTTTGCCCCAATCCTAAAAGCGCCGATAGGAAAGAATATTTTGACTTATTAAAATTATTGGAATATTAGTTAAAACTTGTCGCAAATGTCTAAATTTTGCATTGTTAGGCGAGTACGAACGATTCCCAAAATTTCAAAGCTCTAGCTTGATGGGAAGTTGGTTAAATTAACGATCAAAAATTTGATGACACACACACACACACCAAGTGAAATTCAGAAAAACCTTGTAATAAAAAGGAAATGGTTTAATTATCCTATTGAACTGGATTTATTTCCATTCTTATAACACAGTTATTTGAAAGTATATTTGCTTCATACTTATAACTGTAGTTAGAAATTTCAATTGATTCATTCGATGAAAAAAATAACTTATTATATGATTTTACTAACTAAGGTAATGGAAATTGTAAGTAACTATATATTTACTTATAAAATATTGAAATTCATACGGATAATACAGAGACAAATTATAAAAATAAAAATTTGTTTATATTGTAATATATAAAAAAATGTATGTGCCAAAGCGAAATATACTTTTATAGCACTGTTAACAATTTTAATATTTTGCTCCATAATATAGGAAAAGATAGTAAGTATGGAAATCACTTTAAAATACTTAATTAGCGAACTAAATGACATTCTGAAAAGAAGATTAAAATAAATTGCAAAATAATTTGTATTGATTTGAATATTGAATATTGTAATTCATTGTGCTCTTATTTTCCAAAGTTTTTTTTCCCTAGGGTCAAGAAATTTTGGCTTGGAATCAAGCATATACTTTTTTCACTTCACACACATAAAAAAAGGAAATAAAATAGTAAAGAATATTTAATGAAGTTATGAATTACAATTATAGCTCAGAATTGTGTAAAGTAGAGAATGTTGTTAATTATTAAAGACTTAATACTTTAGAATACAAAACATGGCTTGCATTAGAGTCCATGAACATCAATAGTAATATGTTTAAATAGATATATTATCAATTATTATTTAAGAATTATATTTTCAATAACAACTACATTTCATTTATTTTCAAATAACTGAACTGTCCCTTAATTCTAAAGGATTTTAAAGATAATATAGCAGTTAAAGCTGTAATAATATTATTATATAGGGGAAAATTTAATTAATTTCCTTAAAAACTATTATGACAACATAGAAAATTTAACTACTCGTACACATTTTCAATTTTTTAAGTGCTTAAATAAATTTCCTCTAAGAAGGCATATTTTAAGAAAACATTAGGGAATTATTCTACAATATGTTATTTGTACAGAACATATTGCGATATCTCTGTTGAAAAATAAATACTCCTTTCACGGAGTAAAGTAATAGTAATATGAGAAAAATATGTCAGAAAATAACATAAGATGTATTAGTACTTGAATAGTATTTCATAAAAAATAAGGTACTACTAAAAATCATTGTTTTTCTTAAATGTCTATAGTTTTACTTAAACTGATGATAATATTATTAATGTATTTTAATGTAGTGTTTTTAAATAAAAACTAAAAATATTTACAAATGCACTGCTTTACCTTCCAAATTTAATTAAGTAATCAGTTTCTTCGTTGCAATATGTTAATATAGCTTAGTTAATAATTCAAATTATTATTATTAAAGGATGCAATAATAGTAGATATATAAGATTTCTGTAATCATGATAATAAATGTTGTTAAGCTGTTAAAGTCTTTAATGGGTTCAAAGAGTAAATTAATAAAAATGTTAATAATATATACTTAGACTAAAAGTAAAATGAAAGTTCATGAATTAAAAATAATTAATCTATAGAACTGCAAAAAGTCTTTATAATATATTATGCTAATAAAGGTTCTACGCAAATTTTGCTCTTACCTTATTAATAAACATCTAGAAGTAAATAAGGCTTATTTAAAAATATATTTAGTTTTCAAGAAATTAATTATTGAATAAAAACTCTGTATAAGAGAATAAGATTGAAAATCAATAAAACTAAATCTTTACTCTTTCTTTAATTTTTACTTTAGTAAAACCAAAATTTCTAAAAGAATGAATAAATTTAGAACAGCCATTAATGTTACCATGTATGATATTTACTTTACATCCAAAAGTAAGTTATTACGAAATACTTTTCAATTTAGTATTAATAACTTTAATAAGACTACCACCATTAAAATTGTGTAGATTCAATCAAGAATATTAAAAATAAACATGTGTTTTCTATACATAATTTATGTATTATTATGCTTTGAAGACCACTTTAATTAAATAGATCTAATTAGAGTACAACTAATCTAATCTAAATGATCAACAACTAATCTAAATGATCTAATTAGAGTACAACTAATTCTTAAGATTTATAATAATAATTGTACCTTATCCGAAAAAATAATTTCATTAATTAATCTTCCTTAAAGAAAATTGCAAAAATATAATGAAAAAAAACCCATAAAAAATTAAAAATAATCTACCAGGAGAACAGCAAGTAATAGTCGCGCGAATAATTGTATACATTTTTTTTGAACAAAACTTTATAGATAAAAATGATTTTATTATTAATGGATAAATAGATGATATCCTAATTTGAGATAAACTTAGAGCATATTTTTCTTCTGGTTACTTAAATTGAATGCAAACTAGTAATATAATAAAGAGGAGATAGAATACTTTAACATAATTTTGAAAAAAAAAAGGTAAAAGAATTTGAATTAATATTTATAACAAAAAAAGAAAATATTTAATTCCACATTAATATTTATAACAAAAAATGTAATTTTGAATTCCACATTAATATAATACCTTGCTTGTATATCTGCATTCATATTTTTATATTTAGAAAAAATATCATTAATTATTTAACCCGAAATTATAATTCAGTGACATGTTATGATAAAAAATAATTATTCTATACTTCCCATGTATTGCACAAAGGTGAGCTGTTCTAATATTTGTTTAAATAAATATTTTTTTTATATTTCATTTTAATAGAATATGTATTTGAAGTTAAATTGATTTTTTTAATGTAGTAAATGGAATTTTACAGTTTTTGCTAATTTTCTTTCTTCTTTCCATCTATTTCTTTAGATGATTTTTTTTTTAATTTTAGATTTTTGAATGGAATTTAATTTTTACAATTATTTATGAAGTATTTATGCTGGGTAGGAGGATTGGATCAATAACATTAACATATCTGCGCATTTCCATCAAAAGACTATAACAAAACTTTAAATTATTTTATATCCATTTTTTGAAATTAACATCTTCATAGTCAACTGTTCCCTTGTTTTGATATTGATATCTTTACCTCCTTGATAAATGCTTGCATTTTTCAGTATTATTTAATTTATTCCAATATAAAAAAATATGTATTTTTTTTTAATTTACTGGTTATAATTATTTCCATTTAAATTTGTACAAATATTGCGCAAAATTTAATACTTAAAAAAAATTAGAAAACAGTTTGATTCACTGTATAGAAAATAACCACTTTTATTAAAGTAGAAAATATCAGAATTATGTAAAATTAGAGTTTGAGTAAAGTGTGCCATATTCAGATAACACGACATTTTGGAGAAAAAATGCGAATGCACATGTTTTTGTCTTTGACGTGGTACATGTTTATCGAATTCTCCTAACTAATACACCTACGTAAGTAAAAAAATATCCTCTAATTTCTAACATGAAAATTTAAGAAATGAATAAAATCGTAGCAACGGGGTGTCTCATTTGTCATAAAAAGATAAATTACTCTCCGTCACTCCATACAATTTATTTTTATGTAAAATACATTAACATCCTCTAAGTATCACATTCACAGTTACCAAAAACGGAATCCGAACATAACGGGAGAAATAAAAAGGTAAGAGTGTAGACATGCTCTTGAAATCAGATCGTTTTGCGGGAACTCCAAGGGGTATGAGGCCTCCCCTGCGTGATTTAATGGAGCGCTAAGGCACTAAGTGAATGGTTGTAATGGGTACCGAGAGCGTTTCTTGCACGTGAATAGATGACTCAAAAAAGATCAATAAACGGAAAAAAAATCATATTCCCACAAAAGCCGATCTATTTCCATGCTAAAACTAAAAGTTGATTCGCATCTACTTAACCTGTATTAATGATTATAAGAATGGAATTACATTACGAACAACAAGATTTTTGTTTCTCATTTGACAATACATGTTTCTTATTAAAAATGTAGATATTTTGCAACAAGTATCAGTTCAATTACGAAAATGAAATTTATTGATACATGTTTCAACGTAATCGTCAAAAAGAATTATAATTACTATTCTGAGACGTTAAAAAAGTGCCCATGTTAGGAATGGTATATGTTATATAAGGGAAGTGAGATAACTCACACAAAAGTTCCATCCAGTGAGAGCTTGTAATTTTTTTTTATAAATGTCTTGAGTATGATTCCCTTCGCATCTTAAAATTTCGTCTCCATAACTTTTCTTATTAATCCGTTATTGCCTTCTTTAGAGCAGAGTTAACAAAAATAATTCATTGTTTTGATTATCGGTTGATTTTGAGAAAATTGCCTTTCAATCAGAGGGAAATTTGTATTGGCGTCGTTTCAAAGATGGCACAAGACAATGCCAACACCAACTTTCTAAGCAATTCCATTTCAAAACAAGTATTTTTGAACCACCTTCGTAAGTAAAAGCATTCATATAAAACAAATGATTTAAACTGTTTTGTTTATACTTTATTTAAAATAAAGTTATTAAAATATAAAAGAGAAATATTTATAGGGATATATTAAAGTAGATCTTTATATATAATACGTTTTCGGGACACGTGTGTGTTTATGAAAATTACCAGTGATCAAAATATTTTAATACGACCATCTTATCTTTGTAGAATCGATAAAAAAAAAAAACTTGAAAGGCAATGAAGTAGAAAATAAGTCAACCGTAAGAAATATACGTGATTACCAGTTTATTAATTAAAATAGACATTATTACTTCTTAATTTCTATAAAATTATTTTCATTTTAATTCGGAATGATGGAAAACGTTACATTGAAAGTTTCGGTTTTCAAACATCGTTAATTTTAAAAATAACCGTACCTTTAAAAATATGCTCATCTTAAAATTGTAGACTATTAGTTTTATTGATATAAGGTTTTTTTCCCCTAAGAATATACAGTGGAAGTAGAAAAAAAATTACAGACATATATATATATATATTAGATAGTAAATTATTTTAAATGTCATTCCTTTTTGTCCGTCAATATCATGTTTAAAAACTCACTTGAGTTATAATTTTTACGATGTACAAATTATTATAGATTCTAATAACGAAATTTATGATATGTTTGTACCTTATTAATCCGCAGTTTTAAAGAACATGAATACATTAGATATGAAATTACATACATCAATAGAAATATATATGTATGAAAAATAAATTGTATAACATAAAAAATGTATGGATTCAAAAAGTCATTTAAGTCGTGAAACAAAACATTAGCATAGTTGTAAATTATTCTTCACAGAAAAATATTTTTCATTTAACCAGGACACGTGTACTTTTCCAATTTGTTTCCTAATGCATATAAAATGCATTCAAATTCAATTAATGTAAATAAGATTCAATAAGTTGAAGGACATATATATGTTGAAAATTATAATAAAATTATTTTATTATTGACTCAAGTTAATTTTCTTAACAAAATGGAAAATACTGATTTCAATTTAAATTATATTCAGCAACTTTTCTCCATGAATGATATTTAAAATTAAAAATTATTGTATATTTTATTAACCCTTAATAATATTTCTTAAATAACGTATAACCACTAAATATTACTTTAGTATTTTAAAGCACTTTGATTACTTTTATGTTTATAACATTTATGTATTATTACCATAATTATTTTCAAAAGTCTATTTCAGTCGTTGCAAAAATAACTTTGCTTTTCAAATTCTAGTTGTATTCATAATTTAGGATGGTAACGCATAAATTGAATGCCCTCAGAATTCCTACAAATGCAATTAGAAAATACGTTAAGTTAGCAACGCTAAATAAGCAAACAATTGTGAAAACGATGCTGCGAACTAATTTAAATTATAAATTGCCTTCTCATAATATATTCAGGTTTACAATAAATCACTAATAACTATTTTAATGAACTTCAAGTCTCTTGGTATTTCAAAAGGCCCATGAACTTTTCTGAATGAATTGAAACTGCAAAATGAGTTTTGAAGATCTACTACTTTCTTGGATTCTCGACCTATGTCCCTGATATTTCAAAACTGATGTCTCAGTTGTAGTAGATATATGTTGATACCACATACACAGAAGTGAATAAAGTCTTGAGGGGACATCAATAAATTTAAAATTCTAATCCTAATAAAAAGCTTAATTTAAATTTATGTATTTAAAATTTAATAATTTTTCATCTAAATTAATGTAATTGTAATATATTTTAAATCAGCATTAAAAATGATTTAATTTTTCGTAGACTTTTATCAGTTTTCAACAAGGTCTAATGCATTTTCTTCTTCGATTTAATGTTTGTGCTTCTATATGGCATTATTTAAAAGCATCGCTTTATGAATAAACTTTCAATTATTTAAATCATCATTGCTATTTATATTAGATGTGTGTAATTAAGAAGGTTATTGCGAATGTAGTGCACTTGGAAGCGGTGTAAGAAATTTAAATGATTGTTCAATAGTAGATATTAGACTTGAAATAAGTGTATAAGTATTGTTTCTGACTTCGATTTATTCTTTTTACTTATTGTGATAAGTAGAATTTTCAGTCAATGTTTGGTAGAGCACACGAGTACGTTATTACTCTATATTCGTAATACGAACAATTATTTTCGATTATCATGGACATGAATGAAATTAGCATTAAGACTTGTATATTTGATTATATATTTATTGATTATTTAGTGTTTCCGATGAATTAGATTCTAAGTATTGAAGAAGGATAATATAAATTATTTTGTTATAAATAAATTTTATTTGTTTGAACTTAAATCTTCCGGCACGTTAATGTAATTTTCTTATTTGTATCAGTATTTGTAAGCAAGTTATTTGTTTACAAACATTTAATGTATTACATATTATAAAAACTGGGACAAATTTAACAATCAAATGTTGTAACATCTTGTGTACTTAAATCAAATCAATCCAATCAATTAATTAATTAATTTGGTTAATCAAACAAAATTTCAAAAAATTGTTTAAAAAAATGTTAGATAATTAGGAGGATACTAATTTTAAATGAGCGATATAAAAATATTTAATAAGATAACATTTTTGATTATGCCAGACCAAACTTCCGGAATATGTTTTGGGAGAAATGAAAATCAGTTTCCCTTATGATTTTAAAGTGCTTTCTTTAACATGAATTTTTTTTTTTTACTCTGAGTATTTGAATCATATAAAACGTATACCAGAAATAAATAAAATATTAAATGTGTTCACATATTCTTCTGAAACTTGGCCCTTTCAAATTTTCAGTTGTTGCATTAAGAAATTTTTGCTACATTTTCAGAAGAAATATTCAGACTTCGTGAGAGTATAGAAAGGAATAGAAACATATTACTTTAAATGATGAAAGAAATAAGATTTTATGAAAATGTTCAAAGGCAGTAAAACGTAAGTTTATTTACAAGAACAAACTTAACCTTACAAATAACACGCATATTTTCGATGCAAGAACTCAGAAATATTTTCTCAGTGACTTTCATTTAAACTTATTTAACAAATGGACAAGAAGAATTTTAAACATAAAACGAAGGAAAACATAACTAAGTCTACAATGCATATAAACATAGTGTAAGTAGAATTCTTGTTTGATGGAATCTATATTTTTTATACATTAGATGGGAAGTGGAAAATAACTATGCTGCTAGGAAAGAATAGCACGTTTTTGAGGAAATTGATTTTTGAGACAATCTCACAAATAAATCACGGATGTGTATATATATAATATATATATATATATATAATTTGAGTGTGCTCACGTGTGTAATGCAAATAAAATATATTAAATTATTCTAAACATGAAATATTTAAAATGAGTAAAGAATCAAACAAAACTAAAAGGAATTAAAAAGAAACATTGATTAGAAATAATTTTTCGAGGATATGGCTAAAATTAAAAAAAGAAACATGTGAATTTATGTCTCAAATGAGAATGAAAAAGTAAAACATTCCAAAATTTATACAAATTTCAACAAAATGTACTCATTACCAAAATTTATGCTATACCAATAAATACTGGAAAGAAAAGCATTGACCACGCATACATAAGACAATGGAAAAATCAAAGACAATTTTTTAAAAAAAACAAACATATGAGTTATAGTATTTTTAAGCCATCTACTTGATTTCTGCTGTGTTAAATTAGTTTTACAGATCTTCCTTTCCTTTATTAGAAAAATAAGTGTTTGTTTGAAGAGGTTATGGGACCAAAAATTTCAAATTATATAACACAAGAATCAGAAGAAAAATCTTAACAAAAATAACCATAACAGTGAAGTAATAAAAGATAAATCTCAAAAACAAAGAATAACATAATTATAAATTAATAACAAAAATATTTATAAAAAGGTTCTATGCAAAGTAATTAAAAGGACAGATTTAGCCACCCAAGGTGCACTTCTTATAGTCATTTTTAAATTACTCAATTAAATATATATATATATATATATATATATATATATATTATTATTATTAAACTTTTTATTGCGTAATAATAAATTTATGGGGAAGGGAAGTTGATAAAACTAGCTGTTCAACATTGAAATCCTTTCGGAAGGTGTAGGCTAGATAAACAACTGTGAAAGACTAAAAGACACGAGATACAAAGAAGTAACAATTTATTTCAAACTTAAAAAGAACAACTTTAACTGTGAACGCAGATTCCAGACCTTCACAGGTCTGGAATCTGCGAAGCAAGTGAGCCAAGAAAAGATTGCTCCCTCCTTTTCTACAAATCAGCTTGCAGCTCCGCAGTCAAAAAAGACGTCAAAAGATGACGTAGGCAGCCGCCACAAATTGACCACACATAAAATAGACAAGTTTAATAATATTAATGATACTTCAGCAACTGTTTAAACATGATTGCCCAATAAATTTCTTAAATACTTACATACATCTCAAATATGTTAAACATCTTTGCGAATCGGGATCAATTTTCAAATCCACCACACAACACTTGGTCCACAAAGTCGGCTTGTTAGTTAGTGGTTTAGCCGTGAAGAATTTATTTATTTACTTTTATACAGCTTACAATTTTTACTCGCTCTCTGGACCATTATAGTCCTTTATCAAACAACTTATTACCAACCAATAATAAGCATCCTTTTACACTTTATTACCAACCAAATAATGATTTAAATCTTTTTTTCCAATTTATATGGTGATTACGTGTTTTTTTTTTCATTTTGAGTATCTGATATCCATCTTGAAGCTTAGAGAATATTCCGTCTTACTACTCACATATTTGAATCTTCATTTCTTTGAATTTTTGTAAGTAACTTTTATATTTTGATTCGTTGATAATTTTTAGAATTATAGATTTTATTTTTGTATATTTTATGGTTGAACTTTTTTTGCATCGTTTTATCATTGATCTCTTTTGTACTTCGGGTTACCCAATTCAACCTACCAAGTCGCAAAGGGGGAAGGTTGATACCATTAAACAAGTTTAACCCCACTTAATGGGTCCTCAGCCCGAAATTGCTTTTTGACTTAAAGGGTTCCATTTTTTCATTTATTTTTCATTTCTTTCTGGATTTTTGTCTTTTTAAATATTTTCAATTATACTTTTATAAATTTTCTGTATATATATATATATATATATATATATATATATATATATTAAGAGAGAGACTAGAGACTGTCATGAAAAACCTAAGCAGCAAATGGATTTTTCAACATACATCCATGAAATTGTTAAAAATGGCTTATGTAACAAGTACAGTTTAAAGGCAGCTAAGTAGAATAGGAATGTATATGCAAATATAAATACTGTGTCATCAGAGGACACATAACTCAACAATTGCGTGGAACGCGCTCACTTAGAGCAAAAGCAATTGAAAAAAATGATGAAGCATTTACCGATATTTCTTGCTAATAAAAGTGAAATTATACGTCCTATAATGGTTGCAAGAAACCATTGCGATGCCTTTGTATTTGGTAGAATGTACGGAATACTTGAAGAGGGGAGGTAGTTTGAAGAATGTTGCTTAAGAGTTCGGAAATCTTAAAAAGTGTAATTTCAAGAATTTGGAAAGCTTTTCAAATGACTGGTGCAAAAATAAACCAGACTGGCATTTGTTGATCGAAGAAGTCTATGGCAAGTGATGATCAATTTGTCATTTTACAGGCAATAAAAACTAGAACTACACATCACGCAACAATACTAGTAAGCTGTCTACAGCAAATGGACAACATGTATCATTGTTTACTATGACCAGACGTCTGCGCAAAGGTGGCATACTCGTCCGTCGTCCTTAACACTGAATACCATATACAACAAGGCTATTGTTAGTACCATTTACTGTGGAGGCAATAACACAAATTCTCGTCATCCCACCAATGGAGTCATGATATGTTTACTGATCAGAGAGAGAGAATCTGAGCAAAGATTATCAGCCCCGGTTGAAATGGAGGGAGGTAGAGACACCTGTCCATCACAGTAACATCAGAGAAAAAGAACAATGGGGAGGTCCTGGAGTGCCTGGGGAAATAGACATTTTCTTGAATGGACGAACGGAGCTCCATATTTTTGACAGTGGCTGCTTACTCACCAAGAATCGCTACAACGATGATATTATCCTCCCACTCATGCGCTGTTCCGAAGTAATTTTTTTCAGGCTTAATATTTTTGGACATCAATTCAAGTCCACACGAAATCTTTGCTGCTGAGTAGATTCTAGAAAGTGAGAATATGTGCAGAATTGATTGACCAGTGTGCTCATTTGATTTATAACCCTTGCTTTGAGGAGACATCAAGCAGAGAGATCCTTCTCCTCCGGAGAAACCAGACAGCTGAAACAGATGTTCTTATAAGAATGCTGCTTTCATGTCAAGAACTCGAATCTTCACGGACTTCCTCTTACCCAAATGGCTAGTTGTCTAGGGGGGTAATTCCATTACCAGATTCCTTTATTAGTGGTAAACAGTTCTTCTGAGACGTATAGACTGTCTAATTAACTTTATCCCATATCGGTGATGGGCGTGGGAACGCGTTCGGGCGTTCGGAGCATACTTCCGACGCGGGTAATGCAAAGGAAAAGAGAAACGGAAAGTGCGGTTAGAAAGCGAGATCGAATATCGTTTAGTTTTGTACTGGAATATGTGGTGTTGCATGAGCTATAATATGACGCTGATTCGTGGTGCCATCTATTGAGTAATTAAGGAACTGGTTTTACAGTACATTGGAAAATAAAACTAATTCTTTGATAATTAGGTGGAAAATCCCCCACACACAAACTCTCTCTCTCTCTCTCTCTCTCTCTCACACACACACACACACACACACACACA
>BMAW01096846.1:0-11662 GCA_019974015.1 Nephila pilipes | reverse complement strand
TAAAATTGCAACACCATGAAGGAAAGCAAAAATAAAAACGATATTTATTGTACATAAACTGTATGGTGTAAAGACGAAATTATTAAGATTTCAAGCAGTTTGTGGGTTCAAAGGGATGCGAAATAAATAGAAACAGCTGACACCTTTCGCTGCTAAGACGACCCATACCTAGTTAGGCATGGATTCGAACTGCGCTTCGATGACAGAAACGGGCAATTCATTCTCTTCTGCTTCAAATCTATGCCACATTTCAGTAACCATTTTAGCTGGAGAGGGGAGGGAGTAGTCTCTCATTAACCGATGACCATATGTTTTCAATAGCAGACAGATCTGGAATCCGTGACAGCCAAGGCAGCATTAGAATATCCAGCTTTTCGAGGTAGGTCAGAAATCAACGTGCAACATGCGGTCTTGTATTATCTTATAGGAAAATAGCATTTGGCAGCCTCTAATATAGGGCACCATTACTGGATGTAAGATGTCATAAGTCTACCGATTTGCGTTCAAGTTACCGTCTATCCGAACTAGAGATGTGCATATAGATTACACAATGGCGGCTCAAACAATCATATGAGCTGTAGGGCTTCATGCCTATATCGAACATAAGCAGGCCATGAGCTGTCTTTTTGGAATATACAAACACTTAAACGGAGATTCATCTGAATAGACGACATTATGCTAATCTTTTATCCAGATTTGTCGTTCGGTGCATTGGAGTGGTAGTCTCTTTTTATGATGCATTATCAAAGGAAGCCGAAGCAATGGTCGCCGTGCTGATAGTCCACGCTGCAGTAAACGTGGTCGAACCATATGAGCGAATACTGAGTGTGCTGCAAGAAATATTCATTTCCTGACTAATGGTCCGTGATGTGGTTGTAAGATTTTGAAGTGCCGACTTCATAATCTATCTGACTCCTCCGGTGTTATTCATAGGATGGCATAGAAATCCTACATGCTGTTCAGTATGACCGTGGACACCCCATTGATTCTATATCACATTACAGTGGTTCGATTTCAACCATTCCTAAGGACAATATTACGGAACGGTAATCCACACTCTCGATAGAGAATGATCCTGATGTTGGCGCATGCGCGCACACGTCATGCACGCTGATGCAGATATTCTGCTCTTCAGCGCTGTTCAGATGAGAACTTTCTGTGAAAGAAGGCAGACGAGAATTTTCTCTGTAATACGTTGACGTGAGCAATAATGGAACTCTTGATAATTTGAAGCTCACAATTATTAAATGATTTAAATTTGCTGCGTTTGTAAATAGCTTTTAGATGTGTGGTCAAATAAAAAGTAAAAAGGAAACAAGCGTAGCTGGTCCGTCTTTAAAATAAAAACAACGAAACAACTAAAATATACACCTACCTTTATCGAAATGCGATATTTGCTGGATCATCTAAATCTAAATCTGTTGAAATACTGTTCATTTACATATCTTCAACTCTTCTTTTCATATGATTTTGATGTTCATCCAATCATTCCATCCAGGTGTTGCAATATAAATGGTCAGCACTGTAAAAGTTTTTTTATAGTCTTTTTGCTTTAAATTTAGAATCATATCTTCATTAAAAAGCAGAATAATAAGAATATATGATACAGTACTGAAAGTTCAAATACAATATTTTCCTTAATATAACCTTCTTTTATCGTTAGCACTGTCTTTATACTCGTAATAGTTATATTACTAACTATAAATTCATGAATATCATAGTGCCTGGTTTCAATTAATATTGAAACTCTATTGATTAAATTGCGATTTTTCATACGCTTAAAGTCGTAAACATCCTTCCTATGTTCCCTGATATGCATATTAAAATTATTACAAGCCTGACCTACATATTTATAATCGCATATTTTAATGTATATATATGTACCGTCTATCTTGTCAAATATAGACAACATTTATCTTACATTGGACGCATGCCTTAATGAAGAGACAAAAATTTATATATCTTATATATTTTTAAATTTGTAATGATGAGTAATTTATGTACATGTGATGTGAAAATTGTATCATATATTTCTAAGATAGCTAAAGAAGAGCATTTAATTTGGTATTTCGGTTAACTAAGGTAAACACTGTGTTAACTCGTTAAAATAGTCATTCCGTGAAATTTTAAGTTTTATTTTTCATGTCGTAGAGAAGATAAATATTATACAATTTATTATGAGAGTGATCATTTTATATTAGGGCTGGGAACTTTCATTGATGCATGAATGACATAGAATTCCTATTTAAGCAAGTTATAAACAATACAACAATTAAAATGCGTTGCTATATTTTCCCAGTAATATATATTTATTTTACGATATAACTTTTTTGATAGTATAATTTTGTTCAATATATGTAGTGAGCTTATAGAAATAAACATCATAAAACTGAGCTACAGCCACATGACAAAGGTAAGACTTGATACGGAATCTAACCTCCTTAACTTCAACATATATCAAGCTAAGTTCAAAATTGAATAATATTGATCATTCAACAACTCCCATTATCTATGTCAGTCGTCTGGGAAGAATTTAATCGATGATTTGAATCAAAAACCAACACTCAGAGAGCATCTAACTATATTTATATAATCAGTGGAGTATGTGCTTAAGTAAATCCTTGTCATAATAGCGAATTGCAAAATTCTACATGTTCCTGCTACGTGCAATATTATGACTTATACATTTTCGATTTCTGTAATAGTTATATTATATTTTGTTTAGCATATATTACAAATAATGTTTAAAATAATCTATCCAACATATTTATTTTACTTAAGGTAAATGACTTCCATACTTTTTTTTTCTATTTTAACACTTACTTTCAACATTTCAAATAGTTTAGTCTCGGTTAGAAAATTGTAAAAATAAAAGAACTAAAGCTTATACTTTTCGAAAAGTTCATTGACTTGCACTACATTCTCTGATTTAATCTAAAACATAATTCAATTTTCTGAACTGGTTTTTCTTCCATATGAAGATCATAATAACTACCATTTTACTTTCTTCTTCACTTAAAAGTATAAAAGATTTTCATGGAGCTTATAGTATTCAATGTAATATTTTTCTTGCTTAGAACAATAAAATTACACTATAAAGTAAATGTGGCTTATTGCTCCATTTTCTAAGTTTTTTGCTTCTTATGAAAGACTTTTGTGAGATTAAAATAAATTCCTTACAAACACATGAATTCATGCAACAAGCAGTTAAACTATTATGATTAACACTTAAATCACAAATGTACAAGAATTTAAAATCTTACAATTATTTAAAAGTTCTGATTAAATTTTTTTGTATTTATTTCAAAACAATAATTTAACTTTTTTTTTATATTTATTTGAAAAAAATAATTTAACATGCTTATAATTATTTGAAAAGAATGATTTAAATTTTTATTTTTATTTGAAAACAACGACTTAATTATCTTATATTTAATTGAAAAGGTTTATTTAAAACGTTTACAGGCCATTCAAAAAGAATCTTGTTAATTTAGTTTGCTGGAAGCTTTTTGCAGGAATTAAATTTCATTCCCCCCATTAAATACCACTTGAATTTAAAATTGGAAATTTTAATTTATGTAAAGCTCAATGTGAATAGAATAGTCAGCAGGGATCAATTTTAAATTGTACAATATTTTCACTTCAGACTTTCCACACCATGCCACAGTCAGTGTATGCCTCTTTACCGATGACTCTGCCGTACTTGCACAAGGAGCAAACCTCAGATATACTATTAAAGTTCTCCAAAAGTACTTCGACGCTCTCGAACTTTGATTAACTGACTGGAGAATGGCAATAAATGTCAATAAAACTCAAGCCATTATTTTCAGAAGGTATGGAAAAATTGACCCTATCATGAATTTAAAACTTTTGAAGAAGAGATCAACTGGGTTTCTATTGTACGCTACCTTGACTCCAAATAGATTCTAAACTAACCTACAAATAGCATATCAGATATCTTTCCGAAACATTTTGGACCAAAGTTCATCTATGCATCTCACTCATTGGCAGAAATTCACCTATTTCCCTAAAAAACAAAGTGCTATTGTACAAACAAGTTCTTCGCCCAATCATCACTGATGCCGCCCCCGTTTTGGGGTCAACCGCAACCACCCATATGAAAAAAGTGCAATTAATGTAAAATAAGATCCTAAGAATAATGACAAATTCCCCCTGGTACATCAAAAACTCAGTTATTCATAACAACTAAATATTGATTCCATTGAAAACTACATCACCAAATGTTTTCACCTCCATCTTAAATCACAATAACGAAATTATCAGAGCTCAAACTATTTTTACCAATCCTTATTTAAAATTCAATTTCGTCTACAAGACATCCAAATGGTCTCTTCCCTTAAACTTCCATATTGATTCTCATTATTTGTCTAATAATACTTAGCTTTTCGTAAGGATTATAGCATCTCCATTTGTATTTCATACTGGTTGCATCTAACTCACATTGTGTTGATACTGAATGGTATCACGGGTTACTCCTCTGATCTATTTTTTTCATTCATTCTCTGATCTATTTTTCTTCATAACTACTTCATCTTGCCGAGGAGCGCTATCTGCTGAACTTTTCATTCACCACTTTTTCCTATATTTTAATCAAAAGCGATAACTCGCTGACGTTCGTCAACCATCTTATGTATGTATATGAATAGAATATAGTTAAGAAATTAGCATCTGAAAATATCTCTAAATTATATGCAAAATACTAATTCAAATTCATATTTCTGAATTTTGCTTACTTACGTTAAAGCGGTAGAGAAGTTTGAAGAGTTGGATACCAATTTAAAAGTCGTCCTCATCACTTGATTTAATCTTAAAGTTGCAAGAAACTTCGTGAGTAATCGTTTGGTTGTTTCTAAAGGCGACGTTAATAATAAAAAAAAACAATCAAAATTGTTAAATACTCTTAAAATACCAGATATATCTGCTTTACAGAAATATATTTGTAGTTTTGAGTAGTGTTATCGGGATGCTGATTAAAAGAAATTTAGACTGAACAACAGGAAATAAATTTCTTCTAAAATGAATGTGTGACTATTTACTGCATTTAACAATTATAAACTGACTTGCTTAGTTATTAAACAAAATATCAACTCCTTGAGTTATAGCTTTAGAAATTTCGTTAAATATTTTTCATTCATTTTTAAATCATTTTCGTATTTCTGTAAAAAACTAAATTCATTTCTTACATTTATTTACTTAAAATTAATATTATTATTTCAGAGCAATGTATAAGTATTATTTTATAAATTGATCTTTTATAAATAAGTTTATTTATTTATTTATTTATTTTATACATTAGTAAAATATATTTGATAATAAATGCCTATTTATAAATATATCATATAATATAAGAGTCGAAATGTTACATGCAATTTTAATCGGATTTAGATCTTGAATTTAAGTTTAGTGCCATGTTGTATTTGAGCAATAAAAGAAGTGCTTTTCCTTAATTTTGAAATAAAACATTATGTGATTATAATATAAGACTTTACATTGATATTACTGCGATTAAAAATGTTTAATTTGTTTCAAAACAATAAAATATTAATTACTGTAATAAAAAAAAACATAAGGTTTAAGGAACTCTTTCTCAAAATAACGAAAATTCCAACATGATATGAATGTTCATTATTTTTATAAGATGTATGCAATAAGTAAGAAAAATGTCATTCGAGAAAAAGATATATGTAAGTTCATTGTTGCAGTGACAATTTAATCCTTGTTTCATATATTTTGAACCCATTATTCCCATGCATCGTAATTTATTACAACGCAGAAATAAAATAAATGAATAAATAATTTACTGCCTATTTTACTCATAATACTTTAAATTTAATGATATTATGTGAGGTAAAAATATATAATTTTCAATTAGTATTCTACAGACGCCACTTGCAACGTTAAAAGTTACTTACATGAATTTCTTCGATTGCTCTTGAAATTTCAGCGCCCATGTAAAATTTGTTTTGAATTGAAACTCAATACCCATTTGACATCATTGTTACTCAATACATCATTTGACTTATTTACATCATCTTTGAATTGATACTCAATACCCCATTTTGCTTTTTGATCGACGCACATCCCGACAAATAATTAGATAATCCTTTTTGAAGTGAGACGTCGTCCACTTTGTGATCAACATAAAATGCTTGTTTTTTTTTTTTTTAATGTTTCCATGACCGATCCTTAATAGTGCAAATTCTGAATGCTGTTAATGCAAAAAAATTGTTTTTATTTGTTTTTCGAAATTAAATATAATTGTTTCGTTACTTGAATGCTTACTAGTTGTATGAAATAATTAGCAATACTTGCGAAACACGTGAGTTTATGTTTAAAGTAGTCGGAAATTACTGAAGATTTAGATTTCAAAATACTTAATTTACATATGTGAATCTAGCTGAATTCTTTCTTTCATTATTTTGTAAAATGTTTTTGTTTATATGTGTTTAAAATGTTTATTAGTAAAACCGTGAAATTCCAGTTTCTTGATGGAGATTTTGTGCAGTTTAAAGCAGGTTTTACTGAATAATGATTGCATTTATACATATATTTCATATTCTTTTTAGATGTAGACAATATATATTGGATTTTAAAATATTAATTTAATTAATACAGTTTCAGTCTGTTATTGTGATTATGAACAACAATTATTTGAAGTTTAAGAGATGTGTATAGATATATCACATAAGATAACGGATTCTTATAATAACTATTCCTTCTGTAAGAAATACTCATGGTGATAAAGGTGAATAAAATTGTTCTCTTACTTGTTTCTAAATTCTCTTACTTGTAATAATTCTCTTACTTGTTTCTAAAGATATTCCCACAAATGTTCAATATTATTAAGGACTGGTGATTGAGGTAGAAAGGCATTTGCTTCATTTTATCTGCATTAAACTAATTTGTCATACCCTTTGATTTATGTTCAAGATTATTGTCCTATTGAAACACAAAACAGTTACTGGAAAAGATTGTCTTCTTTTTTGTAAAAATAAAATCCAAAAATACGTTAAATTAGGATTGAATAGTTACAAGATCCTTCATAATAATTATTTATTCTAAAGAACGTCAAGAATTAGTATCTTTAAAAATTAACTGACCGGTTCTACTTTTTACAGTCAGAACCAAACAATCAGAATGTTGCAAAACATAAATTCCTTCTTTAAACAAAAATAGACGGACGAACTTCGATAAATGAAATTACGCGTTTCTAGTTATAAAATTTCCAGTTTTTAAGCTCTCAGGGCTATTTCATGCGTTACTTGTTATTGATGCTAGTTATGAAAAGTACATAATTTGCAACATGGTAACAAATATTTAATCTAGGAATTTACGGGAAACCTGTTCTGTTTGAATTGCGACCCTCTCGGCCGATGTTTAAATCATTCAGTTTTGGATCTAAATTTATGTTAAATAATTTGGTTCATTGTTCCTTCGTCTCTGGCTTGCTTTCCCCTTACATTCATTATTTTCCCGTTTAGAAATATCTCATCGTATTTTTTCCATGCTTTCCGTAATTTTAGACACAGTTTCTCTTCTACATCCAAAATTACGGTATATTTAAACAAGGAAACTAAACTAATATGTACGAATTCTAATGATATTTTTGCAAATTGGAGAAAGCTGACATTTCAAAACAATTAAACATCTAGTATTTTCACTATAACTGAACAATTTACGATAGTTACTTTCCTAACTTTATTTTAAATATATCAAAAAGCGAACCCTACATTATTTTAAAAAATTGAATGATAACTTTTTTATTCTCCTACTTTATCAGGTATTTCTATCATTTTCTTACTGTATTTATTTTAAAACTAATTTTAAATTACATAACTTAATTTTTATTGAAAATAATGGTTTTCAAATTGAGATCTAATTACGTTACTCGGTATAAGCAAAGTCACTCCAAGAGATGCATAAGTCTCTCAAAGAAGAGCATCATCTGCATTGCTTCCTCTTACGTGTGAAATGGAACGTCTTCTCTGAATTAAAATTTTTATTTAAGACTAATACATTACTACATACATATTACTAATTAATTAACTATGCCAAAAGAAGTGATCGTATCGTGGACAGAAGAGGCTCTAATCACACGTAAGATTAGAAAATTAAGAATAAGAACAGCTTTTGCATGCTATTTATTTCCAAAAACTTAAATATCAATTGTTGTTTTCGTTTTACGAGTTAGTAGAGAAATATAACGCGGATTTTAAATTTATTATTCTAAAGTTTGTGACTTCGGGTTATTCGCGATTTTCTCTTCACTAACCTTAGGGACTTTAATTGAAATCGATTGCATGAAATAACAGCTTTTTTCCAACCAAAGTGAAACGCGATTATGTTAATTAGATGCAGAAGGAAATAAAATGAAGTGATTCAAATATGGTGTTATATGAGTAAAGGCGAATTTAGAAGATAGAGGAAGAGTGCGGTTAAATCTGAAAATATTTCTAGTACGAGACCGATAGTATAAAGAGTAGTTACTGGCAGTAGCTGTCGCAGATGAAAGCAACCTCAACTGGAAGGGTTTGGTAAGAGCGTATTATATCATTAATATTTGCATTGGTGGGTTTTTCTCAAGACCCAGCGACTGCTATAGCTCATTAAATATTATACTACAGAAAATGATAAATAAATAGTTGAGTTGGAACTGCCTTGCGTGTCTTTGTATAGATTACTAACTTTTAGAGTTAGTTATATTTCATTATATTATAGCACAAAAGTCGGGTAGAAGTAAATCAATTCCGTAAGTTTACTTTAGTATATAAACTTCATTCAGTACTTATTGAATGATAGGATAATAAATCATCAATAAAATTAAATTACATTATCACTGTTTTTTTCCATATTATAAAAAATGTAGTTTATAATGATTAAAAATTAACATTTCTGTTTATTCGATGTTTCTTTCATATTATAATACAATATTGAGAATCATAATATTCTAGATATTTTTGAGCTAATTTTGTTTTGTTTCAATACATAATTCAGACTAAAATAATCTTGAAACTAAGCAATTATCTTCTATGTAAAATTATTATTTAAAGTTTATGCACTGTAAAGATAAGCGCTCTTCTAACATCAGAACTATCTTTTCAAATGAATAAATTTTTCTCTTAAAAGTTCAAATAGTTAACGTGATCCTTAAGTCACCTCTTATAGAAAATCAGAAAAAATTGAAAGTGAAAAAAATATTAAAGCTCATGGGCTGAAAAATGTATTTTAATGTAATATTGCATAAGAGTATGAAAATTAATCTGAATTTTTGTTCAGTCTTTTAATCTGCCATTTACAGTCCTGTTAGTTCTTAAAGGCATATCGAAAGCTTAAGTGCAAAAGAAAATATTTTCATAATAATTGCATAATATAATCTATACTTATGTCCATGAACCTGTCATTCATGTTTCCATTTTAAAAATGAAAAATTAAAACTACCTCTTTATTTTAATGCTGCCTTGTTACTTAAAAAGTTGAATGAATTTTAACGTTTTATTTTGTTATATTTACTCGTGGTTACTTCAATTCCCTTTGAAACTCGTTGTTCAATTTTAGAGAAAGTCAATACTAATAAAATAATTGATGGTAAATAAATGTGGGAAAAAATAGTTCTTAATTTTTTCCTCTTCTCTAATATTTATTCATATAACAAGTTTTATTTGAGTGTGTATGTCTGACAAAATAAAAACAGTCTCAAAGCGTATCAAAGATACATTTCTTTCGTTTGGATTATTTAATGATGATTAACGTAAATGAGTTCATAATAATCTTAGCTTTTCCTTCAATATTTAAAAATGTGTCTCCATTGAAATATCAACAAAAGTAGTTTACGCGAAAAACTACTTAATTAAATACCTGAACTTAATCTTAAGTGAATAAGATTATTTTTTGTTAATTATCGAATATCATATAAATGCATTAGTTTTATTAGGAAATTAGAAAAATATAAAAAATCATATATAATATATATATATATCGATTAAAATCTAGTTAAAATGAATATTTGTTTAATATTGTATAAGGAAATAAAAGATTGCGTGTTTTATTAATATTTAAATTTAACTATGCTTTTAAATCATTTCAATTGTTGTTAAAATTTCCTAAATTTTTCTTTACAGAAATAAAAAAAAAAATTAATCTATATCAACTTTATTCGATTTTGTTAAAATATTTCATTATGCCGGGGAATATTGTTGCTAAGTTAACGTCTTAATGTATGTAAATTCATACGAATGCAAAAAAAAAATGTGAGCTAGATATGTCTTACAAACCTTAATCTTTTAATTACGTGAATATAATAATGTATTCAGGAAGGAGTTGTACTTATAGTGAGAACATTTAAAATTTCTTCTAGATTATAAAAAAAGGAAAATAATTTAAGGAAACACATGGTACTCATCTAATATTATTTTATAAAATTATAAATATTCATGTTTATAATATGTCCAGCAGAGCAATTACGTAAAATATAATGTATTCTCGTCCTGAATTTAAGACATGGTTAATGTGATTCATATCATACGACTTCTTCGAACTGCAAAAAAGAGAATATGAAATAAGTTGATATATCTCGAAGGAAATTATTTATTTTCGTAATTCATTAGTGCAAAGCATGTACGATATTTCAACTCTTCCTTTACTTTGGCTATCCCGTTAATGCAGTCTGTTAACTGAGATATTTCACTTTTTCTTTATTGAAGAGTTTCAGACGCTCAACAACTTAAAAAAATTATTTATTTTTGTGTTACGTAATATAAAAACCTGTTTATTTTTAAGTTCAGTAGTACATACATTTATAAAAAATGATGTATGATTTCACAAATACAAATCAAGCGACTAAAATATATTATTTTTGTGGTATTTGATTATTGATTTAAAACATGATATATTCTAAGAAAGAGATAAATTTATAATATTCATAAATTTATAAGAGTTATATATTTAACTATATGATTCAGAATATCACTCTTATGATTAATTTGAACTAAATTTGTGTTACGTAAGGTACCTCATTGGCTGTAATTCCCCATTAATGAATAGTGAATTTACAGAACGTCAATAATTTTTGTGTATTTATTCTATATACTCTTTATAAGTTGTACTTTGTTCTCGTAATAAATGAATTTCATTTATTTTTCGACCGTAATCTGAGGATGTTCTTACCAATATTTCATACATGCTTAAATAGACGTGGTAAGATTAAAATAAAAGTCTTTGATTTATTAGTTTTTAAGAATTTTTTTTTGCTTTTACTTTGGGTGTATGTAAATATATAAAATAGGATATGCACTTAAAATATTACTAAGAGTATTACATTTCAAATTTTAAAAAAATTAAAATTTGTAAGGCGTTTTTAAAATACTCCTCCTCCTCCTACAATGATAGAAATATATATATGAGATTTGGTTTCCAATTTGTCAAACTATGTACAACAAAAATTGAAACGTGTTTTGCGTAACATTATTAAAGTTAATAAAGTAATGTTTGATGAGTACTTATTAAGAATTTCTTACAAAAATGTGTAAGCACTAATTTAAATATTGCTGTGATTCATATACCAATTCCAACATATGTTTTTGTTATTTTTTATGTTATGTGTGTGTGTGTAATTAGTCTTCGTACACCTGTTAATTGAATGTAT
>BMAW01096845.1:0-12381 GCA_019974015.1 Nephila pilipes | reverse complement strand
GTGAGTTTTTTTTATGGAAACATGGTTAGAGGAAATCACGAGCACAACTTCACACGTGGAAGAATAATCGGAAAGCTAGAGAAGAGGCGTAGTTTGACCAATGTAGCTGAAGAGTTCGGAATAAACAAAAGTGACGCTTCGCAAGTTTGGAAAGCCTTTCGAACCATAGGTACAGCTGTTAGAACGATTTTTGGTAACCGCTCTAGGAAAACAACTGAAATGGATGGCAGGTATATCGTCCTGCATGCGAAAAGATACCAGTCAGCAAAAGCCATTGCTCAGCAGCTGTGCACAGCAACAGAGCACAAGTGTATCAATTTCCTGCGGACAGACGCCTTCACAAAGGTAGTCTAATTACTCGTCGTCCTGGAAGCTGAAGCCCTTTGAAAACACTTTGGCCATAGGCTGCACCGTTTAGAGTGGTGTAAGGAGCACAAAAACTTGACATCTCATCAGTGGAGTCGTGTCCTCTTTACGGATGAGAGTCGTTTCAGCGCCACAAGCGATTCTCAACGCCAGTTAATTTGGAGAGAGATCGGACGTGGTTTCATCCCAGTAACACCACGGAAAGAGACCGTTACGGTAGACCTGGAGTTATCGTTTGGGTACTCATTACCCCGAACGGGCGGACTTAGCTCCCCGTTTTCGACAGAGGTTCTGTAACGGGATATCGCTATTGTAAAGAGGTGATCCTTCCCCATGTGCGACTGTTCCGAGGTGCTATTGGACCAGACTTCATTTTTATGGATAAAAATGTACGGCCACACCGGATCGCTGATGTTTAGTAGCCACTAGAAAGTGGAGATATCACTCGAATGGATTGAATAGCGTCCTCCCCTGATTTAAATCCCATAGAACATGCATGGGATACTTTCGAGAGACAATTGGCGGCACGATTACATCCTCTGGAGAAAACTCAACAACTGAAACAATGCTAATGCAACGATGCTAATTGAGGAACGGGCACTCTTATCTAAAGAACTGTTGGACAATCTGATGCTGTGTATTGAGAGACAGTGCGAATCAACCACTGCAGTAAGGGAAGGACATATCCTATACTAAGGAACATCTGTTTGTTGTTTTACCTCTTGAATAGACAATCATGTGTAATGACACTATGAGTTCAATAAAGCCTTTTATTATTTGATTCCATATTATATGAATTATATTTGCTGTCTTTAATTATGAATTATATTTGCAAAATGCTGTCTTTCATTTCTGAATTTCATGTCTTTCGGATGATTTATCGTGGAGTTATGGCAAATAAACACCACCTGTTGCTTAAGTTTTGCACGCCAGTGTAAAACAGTTTTATAGTTTTTATTACATTTAATATACCTATATGTAATTACGTCGTTAAAATAAATGTTCGAATAAGATTTCACTGATAGTAAAATGTGATTAAAAACTTTATCATCACATATTTATCACTTCATTAGTTTTGATTTTTTTCCCGTTCGAATTCAAGCAACATTAACATCACTAGTTTTAGAGGTGATCAATATATCTTTTAGAATAAGGTAACTTTTTTTTATCAAATTACTGAAAAAAGTCTTTTGAGAATATTTTTTTTAATTCATTCCATTTTTTTAAAGTTTTAAATGTAAGGTAATATATTTGGGGAGACAAGTATCATACTGCAACCTATTCATTTAAAGAAAGTAATATGATAATTATTAGAAATCTGATAATTATTTGGTAAGGTATTTAATATTTTTTAATAAATATTTAAATAAATATTCTTCATTCACTAAGATGAAATTTTGAATACACAATGTATTTAATTAGTTTATTGAAAAGGGACTGTTTTTTCCGCTACTCAGGTGATTTTTTCACTGGAATTCATTAAAACTGGAATTCACTGGAATTACTTTTATATTAAAATTCTCAATTTACATACAAATTTACAAGGTGGTAACACATATATTCATTTATGATGCAGTTTTCTTAAAATGTCGTAATAACCGAAAAATACACAATTTTCCAAGTGAATACGTAAAGTTTAAAAGCTTTTTAGCATTACTATATATCAGACGAAATGTGAAACACATGTTATTCCATAAAAACGGGATTGATTTGGTTAGAAATGGTATGAAATTTGCTGTCCTCTAAAGCAGTGATATTCAGTCTTTTACACTTTGGGGAACCCTTTAAGCTTACCGTTTTCTTGAAGGAACCTTTTGATTGAAGAACAGAAAAAAGAGGATATTAAAACTTTATTCTACTGAAATTTACAAAATTAATATTTATTTTTAATTCTATCACAATAAAAACATCTTAATAAGATTGTTATGTCTAAAAGGTTTTCATTAGTAGATTTAGGAGAGCTTCAAGATTTTACAACAGTTTATTCATGATTTGGACGGACACAAACATATAGACAAATAGTTCAAATCAGAAGGAGGAGTAAATTATCGTTCTAGACTCGAAGCATTCGCAGCATCGCCATGTTCTCAATTTCTATTTACTTTCCTCCGAATGCGACTTGGGGTTGCCAATTGCAGCTTTACAACTGAGCACTCACAATAAAGATAATGGAGAGAAAAGTATCTAATGTCGTTTTCTCTTCTTTTTTTTAAAAAAAAATTATTCTAAGAATAATAAACAAACGCAAAAATAATTAAAATTATAACAAATTAATAAAAAAAATATTTTTAATGATTGGCTGTGATTGTTCTTTTGCAAAGTATTTTTATGTCTGGAACAATTGTAGAAATCTGAAAATTTATATCCCCTTCAGAATCCAATAATTAACTGTATTTTGTTTTTGTCGTAGCATACAAAGAGAAAAAATTTTCGCATGCATAGTTTAAAACAAATGACATTAGTGGTTTCACAGCTCTTTCGGTAATTTTAGGATATTCTTTTCTAATGACAATTCAAAAATGCATAACATCTTCATGTCTTAATTGTAGTTTCAATTGAGAGTCGGTTCATATTTCAATTTAAGGTACATCGAATGAGCCGAAGAACAAAGACTAACGTGTGATCTAATGTGTCTCGATTAATGTGTTTGAAACACGTGACTTTTATAAAATTTCAGGTTTTATTTTATCTATAAAATATTTATTTTTACAAGAAAACTGCCTTTAATAATTCAATCTTTTATAAAAATTTAAATTTTATTAAAATTGTAGCTCTTTGATTAAGACATCATGTATCACTTGCGGAACCAGTGTCAAGGTTCCAGGGAACCCAGGTTGAAGACTTCTGTTCTAAAGGATACCGATGTCAGAATATAAAACTAATGTTCGAGCGCTTTATTATAGGAAAAGGTTTTCCAATTTCGGGCAATTACAACCATTAGTAATCAGTCAATTATTCAAACAATTATATTCTTGTCTAAAAACAATCACTAAACAATGTTTGTATTACGAATAAAGAGTAAAAACTTTCCTTCTAAACTACAGATTTATTGAAATTTTTTTTTATATCTGTAAATTCAAGTCAGGAGAAAACTTATCTACTGGATCCATGTACAATCCTAGCTTTCTGACAAATGCTTAAGCGTCTGGATTCAATGGCGTGCGCACAAAATGTTTTTTTTAATTTCAAAATAGATTCAATATATAAACACGTCTAATCTCTATGCTTGACCTTTTCTTATTCATTTAATTTCTATGCAGAGCAAAACTAATTCCTCACAAATCATAGATTATTCATAAGTCTAGGTCCTCAAATCAAATAACGTCATAGAATAACCCAAAAGATTAGTAGAAGGGAAAACCGTTACATATTTGCTTACAGTCCATTATGACTGAAATTATTGGGATAATTGGGTTGATATTTTTATCATCATTGATAAACAGCTTTTCCGTCAAAACCCAAAAAATGGACTCTACTTAGTCTGTTACTTATTTTATAATGTTATTACAAAACTGTGATGCAATAGTTTCCTAAAAAGATTATAACATCGGAATAAAGAATGTAAATAAATAAACTTAGAGCAAATTAAAACGTCTCATTAAAATATTCCGGATTTGAGAGGAATATATATGATTCAATTAAGATTTAAACCATTCAGTTTACTATTTAATTCTGTATAATATATAAATTTTAATAAATATAGTAAAAACTACCAGCGTTAAAGTGTCAAAGAACTCATACATATCACAAGAAACTCAATCCTGATTATATTAATAATGCTTCGCTTCATGCGAAATGATATGAGATTATTTGAAAACTGTAAGATGTTTTTTTGCGGTTTAAACTTAGATTATAAAAACACTCCGAAAATTGTTCTGACAAACAGTTTTCTTATACACAATAGAAAAATAACTAAGAAAAAAAGTAATTGTTTCCTCTTTCCTTTGAAGAATGTATTATCCAAGTTGTGAAATGTACAAAACATGTTATAAAAAAATTCCTTCCATCTGTATTTTTTTTATTACTTTCCTTCTTGCTGAAAGAAAATGATTTTTTATTCCTTCATAAAGACACGCCTAGCCTTAAGTACCCAAGAGACCCAGCAATCGTTCCAATTTCTTCAAATTGTGTCTGAAAGGAGAAAGAAGTTTGGAGGTAATGTTTTACAATCAATGAATTTTATTCTACTCACAAAGTAAACGTTAAGAGCATATCAATGTTTTTCAAGACAATTTCTTTCGCCTAAATTGTCAGACACTTCTTAAAAAAATGGCATATCAACTTTTAACGTTTCTTTTAATTAGTTGTTGCATTTGAAGTTAAATAAATAAAAATGCATATTTATTCTAGTGTTATCTTTGATTTTAACAAAATAATTCAGTATTTACTTAAAAAAATGATGAAAATGTTTTTAATTATATGTAGAAAATGTGTAGCGTGGGCTATTTTGTATGGCTCGAAATAGGAGTGTAGCACAAAAACAAGCAAACAATTCACTATAAAATACGAAAATTGAGTTCCACATGATGTCGGAAAATCAGTGCTAATTCCAAGACAGTAAGCATCGACTTTTATATCAAAGCATAATGAGAATTCCAAGTTGTGTGAGCGCAATTATTGCAAACGATCTGAATTCAAAATTACAGCGGAAGGCCATGGTATCGAATAATGTGCCCCCGTAGCAAGTGTTTACGACAAATAGTTTACTACAATATATTAAATAATAATAATAAAAAATTCTTCGGTCCACGTAGTTTTATTAATTATGCATTGAAAAGACTTTATTTTGGTGAGTTCCTTTAATTTATTGAAATAAAATTCGAATAAAAGTTAACAATTACAAAAATGTACATACTTATAGGTTGACAAAGGCTGGTCCAACAAAAAAGTTTTACTCGTGTTGTGTTACATAACGTAGTGGTGTGAGTGTCCATTTATTCCGATTGTAAAATGTCTCAGTCCAGTTTGTGTCAATGAGTATGAGTAAATAGTTCAATTATTGGCAATTTTCTTATTTAAATGCGTCGCCGGGAGGGATGCAGGGTTTCCACTAAGAGAAAGAAAACTCGTTTTCCTCCTGAAAGATCCGATATCGTTCCTTAGCAATTAGTGTGCATTATATGACCTTCCATGAATCTTTCAACTGTAAATTCAAAGGGTCCGAAGGGGACCATTACAAATTAAAACCTACTGTTTCATGATCGTGTTCACCCTGTATCCTTATAAACAGTGGGTATAAACTGAAAAAGATTTTGACCAATAAATACAACAAAATGAAAGCATGACGTTGTTTAATCATTAATATCTTGTTCTGAAATGTTTGATGCTGGAATTATTTTAAGCTTGCAGGGATTAAGCTTATAATAAAAAAAACTGTATTGAATTAATTTTGAACTACAGTATATCTACATAAGCTATAATGGAATTTCTCCATGTATTTCCTTTTAACTTACACTTTAAAATATCATATAACGTTAATTGATTTGATAACCTTTTTTGTAAATTAACCGTGAATTAGGCAAATTGGAAAATAGGCATTGAAATGTAGTGAAAAGTGCTGATGATTTGCATTTATATACTGCGGTGTGTTTAATAATCAATTAGTGGAGGAAGATGCAGAGTGGTCGGAAATTTATATCGCTGAATTTATACGTTGACGTGCTCTGATAAAAGTAAAGAATTATGGGATCCAAAGTTATTGAGGTGAAGATTTCTGTCTAATTGGAAGATGATTCGGATCCAACTTTCAAGTTTTATAACTAACTCGGTACCGATTAGTCAAAAATAGCTTAGAAACATTTTTGTAATATAAGTTTTTAGCTTAAGGTTTGTATAGCGATTAATCTACATCATGATAAGAAGCGTTTTGAGTGTTATTTATTCTGAAGGAAAAGAATAACAAATCAGAGTTCAAGGTTAACTTACCTTATAACTTATTTTTGAAACGCCTCCTTATCATTTACTTCAGCGGCCATTATTAAGCGTATGGAGATTATCAGTAATTTCACAGTCAAAGGAAGAGATATCAGATAATTCTGAGGCTAGTTTATTCAAGTTGAGAATATTTATAAAGTATAACACTTCCCATTTTCCCTCAGTGTACCTAAAATGTATTTTCGATTAATAATCTACTTTCATTTTCGCATACTCACTCAGGTTTGAAGGAGAAATATCAGTGAGGTTGTTGGTTCGAACGGAAAATCCAAATTATTCTTATATTTGGACTTACTTCAGCAAAGATCTTTTATTTTAAGTGTCAGTTTCACCAATATTTACTTGTTACTCTGAAATCTCTATTATCAACCAAATCGTGATTACTTTCGTTAAGACGAATACCATCAAATATTTTCCTTATACTTCTTAATTTTAATCTAAACTGTATATATCACGATAAATTTTGTAGGGGTGAGGTTTGAATATAAATAATTAAAAACAGCAAGTGTTCTCAAGGTCAGTAATAGGAAAATCGCGATATCGCCCAACGTCACAGATTAATCATTTATTTTTGTGACTGCAGTGTTCTGAAAAGGTTTTAAATATGAAATAATAATGGAAAGATAAAAAAAAAAAAATTCTGTGGTTTCGAAGAAAACCTTCTGCTTAATTTTCGATTACTTTTTATGTTGTTTTAAGAACAATGAAATTTAGAGGACTGAAGTGAAAAATATGCGAACATAAATGAGTGATTGCTTATTAACATCACACAGAGAAGCAACACAAGGGCTGTTGGTGACGTATCCTGTAATTTTGGGCCTCGGTCAAGTGAAGCAGAAGACATTTGACGTAGTACTCCCTCTCCAAACATCAACTCCATATTAACGGGAGGACAGAAGACCTCGAGTAGATTTATTGCTCATCAGCCCAATTACATGGCATGTCTTTAATGACATCAAGGCTTGAACAACGTCGTCAGCGAGACCGCAATCATGACTTTAAGGTTCTCTCGGTAACAACGTAATTGAAAGTCTTAGACGTCGAATACTAAGTATTGATATCAAAATAAGAAGTTGATGAGGTGTTAAATGCAATTGTTCTTGTTGTCTCTTTAATATTTAGGACGCAAATGCCTCTTTAACATTTATATTGTGAGCATTAACTGATCTAACAAGTGTATTGAGTTTTTAGAATTTTTGAGTTTTCGCAGTAAGTTACGTAAGGACGACTTTTTTTTATATCCATATTATTAGCTCACACTCTCCCTATATATATCTTGTTCAAATTTTTGAACGCTGATATAATGCTTTTTATTCATCCACTCAAGTAAAAATACATTTTTTAAAACTTGTAATGGATGACCCTTGATGTTAATATAGTTTTTTTCAAATATTAATTCATTTAATTAAATTTAATAGGTGAAAATGCAGTTTAGCCCTACCACTTGGAGCGATTTCAAAAAGTGCCAAACTTGGCGATTTTTTTGGCTGAACTTAAAGTCCGCGAGGCGGACCAGAGTAGCCATATTTGGCAAAATACCACCAAATAAATCCTGTCGCCAAGGGGGTGGGATAGGCTAAGCTGCGTTTCAACCATTTAACTAAATTATAGAATGAATTAAGAAATAAGCCAATGCTTCTACTATGTCGTTTGTCTTGCAATGGCAAAGTTGGTAGAGTGTTGGCGCAGAATCTTCATCCCTTCGGATCGAATCTCGTCCAAGCGTAAAATTTTTTTTATTTGAATTTCAAATAATATATTTTAGTTTTATATGGGAGAAAAAAATTTCTCTTATATAAGATATTAACGGGATATAAATTTAGGAATAAATACCGTCAGTGACGTAGCGTGTAGATCGCTGGAAAAAAAATTCTTTTGCCACTTAATATTATGATTCTTTCATATGTATATACATGTTTATATTAATTGTAATTATTCAATTAAAAGTAATTAAAATAAAAATTTTCTTTCTTGACTTAAGTAGGAATTGACTTTTAATTTTTTTACGTTACTCATTACGATAAGTTAGGTTGGTACCACAGATATATTTAAAGTGCTTTAAACTAAACGAAGAAAAGTAGAAATATTACTAGCGTGATGTTGTACTGTTTGCGAATTTCTGATCTTTAACCTTGAGGACATTTTGATCGTTTTAATTGCAAACAATCAGGCAAATTAGGTGAAGATAAGAAGTGTAGAGAATTTAATTAAGTGTAAAGTTCGATGAGACTATTAAAATTTGGAAGGTTTTAACTTTATTAGTAAAGTATAAGCCAGGGTTAATTGAGTGAAGTAGAATTAGAGAAAATGGAGAGAGATTTTATGTATTCCTTGATAGATAACGAAGTTTTTTGTCTTGCTCTTACGTATTTGTACTTGTAGATTTGAACTTATTGACTATTTAATTAGACTTCAAGCTGGTTGTAGAGTTAAATAATGAAGGCAATACGTAACACATGGATGGACTTACAGAATTCAACAAATTCTTAAGCAAAATGTCTGAAAAATATGTTACATTTCAGATTTCAAGAGGAATTCTTTGTAAATAATTATTTCGTGTGCAGCACTCTAGCAAATTCCGTACCAAAGCATAGACGGATTACTGATAACGCCTGGGTTACTGGAAAATAACTAAGAATAACGCATTTAAATAGCAAAGGCTATACATCATTTTATACGACTTCATACAGTTCCCGCAAACAATGTTCCAAACACTAAAAAATTACTAAAATGTTCAATTTTATATTGATAAAGTGCATGATTTCATTGGAGTAATAAGTATAGTTTTGTACCATGTGAGCCAGTGTAAAAGCGCTGGATTACTGGCAGGGATGGAAAGGTGAAGAATAAGATTATAGAGGGAGTAGTGTATTTGGAATCTCACTTGAAGTGAGGTAGATTTGAAATTCAATTCATAAAGTAAACAATATATTTTAAGAGAAATATTTCAAAATAAAGAAAAGTAGGATATCTCTATGTTTGTGAAAACAGAAATATAATTAGCCAACATTATATGATATATATAAAACTCAAGCTATTTTGAGATATTTTTCAATACAAATTAATTATCACTAAGAATAAAATCGTAGTAAAGCTGAAATTCTTATCAAAAGGGCTTTAAGCAACTTGACCTTTTTTTACGAACTTTTGCTATGCCACATTTTTTTTCTTCTTTTCAAAAGCACAAGAAATACGAGTGACTTTAAATATACTTTACTCCTCGTCTGAATGAATTTGCTTGCAGGATTGATGTTTGTGGTATGAGAAACCTTATTTGTCATAATCCTTGCCTATTCAAAATACCTCGCAAGAGTTTAACATTTTTTTTTATCATTGCTCAAATTTTGTTGTTACTTACTATGATAAATTTACTTCACTTGAAATTTAATGAAAGATGTTTCGATTTCCATGTTATATAAAGAAAAAAAAAGTATTTTTATAACAATTTATGAAAAAAAATTATAAAAAGATTATAAGCAAAGTTTTGCAAAGTACAGATTTAGCCACCAAGGTGCGTTATTTTATTATTATTATTATTAAATTATGCACTTTAATACAAGAATTAAAGGAAACGATAAGATACCGAGAAATGGAAAATAATAAACTTTTCGGTAATTAAAATTAAAGGAAACGATATATTTTTAAATTGAATATAATTCAGCTACATATACTTAAAATTAAAGTAAACGATAAATTATTAAATTTGATAAATTTGAGCTAAATGTAATAAAAATTGAAGAAAACTATAAAAAGTTAAAAAGTGATCTGGTACGCCAAAACTGATCCACCTAAAATAATAGCCCCTTAAATAGCTTATAAAATCATCTAACGATTTAGCATTATCAGGAAAGTTTCATTAAAAACAATTGCTGAAACTTCAAGACAAAAAACTTTTACATATTGATATTAAAATTTAATTGTGTTATTAAGTTAAATTTGATTTTATACTTTCATAAGTTTCATCAGATTTCATAAAGCATTTTGCAAAAATTCGAACAAGTTTGATTATTGATTTTTTCAATACCTGTGTTCTTCATATAATCATACTCCTCACTTTGGTGTGGTGTATAAGTTTAGAGAGGGAAGGGGTTGCTCAGTTGTTGTTCTCGTCACTTGACTAAAGTTCAAAATAGCAAGGTGAGTCACCACTAGCCTTTGTGTTGCTTCTAAGTGCAATGTTAGTAGTCAGTCAGTAAATCAATCTAAATATGGTCAAACAATCCTTTAAATATTCTCCAGTTTATGAAAAAATTAAATATTTGTAGTCCGACAGAGCTTTAGGATTGGATTTATAGGAAGAAAAAAAGCAATTTAATGAGTAGATTTTAGTGTTAAGTAGTTATTCAGAGTTGAGTAATTTTTATTTTTATGAAAAGTAAAGTAGCTCTTTGATTCCGTTTCTTGTAAATTACTTTTAGGAAACAAAAGTTAGTTCAAATAACCATTCAGTTAAAAATTATTTTAGTTTCATTATTTTTTCACAATCAAAATTGTCCTTTAAAAAGAAATTGGTACTGTTAGAAAAAAGTACTATCTACATTTGCAAATGTACAATACGGAAAATGCATACAATTTCTTCCTTTTTAATTACTTTTATCATAAGTTAAATGATAAGTTCTCTTACAAAATGTGAAACACTAAAAACAAATTTTGAAAATATTTTCAAAGTATTCTCAAACAAAACAGATTTGAAATTGTTTAAAAAGCAACGACGAAAACTTTTAATTAATTGCACTCGGTGGAATTTTCTAATGCAAAACTGAAAGATAAAAGTATCAGTTTTAATAAAGTTAGACTAGTTTCTTTCAATTAAATTTTTAAATTAGTCTTATAGAGTGCTTGTTGAATGCATTGATATGAACTTTTTGATCTTATTTAAATCCAATGCTAATTTTTGCAATTGGTACATTTGATTTTAAAACAGAACATATTTCAATTACTTTGATTAACGGAAATTACATTTTTGACGTAAGTAAGAATTAAAAAACATTCATTTCCTTCACAAAATTTAATATATTAAAGGCAAACAGATGAATTAATAATATCTCTAGAGACCTGTGTGATTAAAATTTTGGCACTTTTTTTTAAAGTTAGACGTAGCAAAAAATGCGTTTATTTTGTAAGAACGTGGGCGATTTTTGAATTTTATTTTTACCTTTGCATTTTCATCTACTATTAGAAGCTATTATGTCAGTGTGATATTACATTGAATAAGTTGCTAAAATTAGAAACACATTTTTTGTAATTATTTGCTAATTCTTGGTTCTCATAAATATGAAACTTTTTTTTTTTTTTTTTGCAAAAAAAAGGAAAAGTTTTTAATTAGATAATTAGAATAAAGTGAAATTATAAGCTTCGCTTCGGGAAAAGATATCTTTTTTTAACTTTAAAAATGCATAAAAGCCTAAATTGATATCCAGTTGATATTGGAAAAAAAATCCTAATTAGAATTGAAATTGGTTATTTTCATAATTAAATATTTGTTTAATTAATCGAAAATGATATTTAGTATTTAAAACCTTCATTAATAGAAATAACATTCACCCCCGCACACAAACGATAAACAAAAACGTAACGAGTTCCGCCCACGACTTCGTACTTCAACGTTCCTTTTAACTGACAATTAAAAAAAATGATACACCTTAGTGATTTGTGGAGGTATTAAAATAGTTCTTGATGTTAATAATTAACTTTGCACTTCTCTGTGATTATTGGAGTTAATTATATCAAAAATATCTGAAAGCGGTATTCTTCATTATAATGACTATAAAAATTACTGGACAAAGTAATTAAGAAGTCAAAAAAACAAGAGTTAATATTAAAATTAATATTTATACCAAGTTTAAAATGAATGATTTTATTGTAGACGATTTTGATAGGCTCTTGTTTTTAATCATAACATTCTTATGCTTATTATAACACATCGATCAATAACTCCCGAGTCTAACATTGAAAACAACATTTTTTTTGCAAAATATTTTTTTATTCATCAACATGACACCTTTTGTTAATCACCTTTTAAGGTGATACAATCGTTCCAACGCTTTTCCAAATTTTTTTTTTTTCTTTTTTTTTTTTTTT
>BMAW01096841.1:109662-143207 GCA_019974015.1 Nephila pilipes | reverse complement strand
GGTTACAGACTATTGCATCATAAGAGAGGAATTAGAAGAGATAAGAGAGCGTTTTTCATTAGGTTTTTCATTATATAAGAGGGACATTTGAAACGTCAAAAAACACGTGATATGGATGGAAGGATTTCTGGAGAAATATCATAATAGACAGGGAATCTGAAGGGATTGTTTTGACAGATTTATAATCTGTTTAAGCTGATTTAACCAGTTTTAAGAGCGCGTGATCTAATAAATAAAAGGATACTATGGAAGGGGATCAGGAAATACGAATGAACATTATGGTTTAAAGGAGAGAATGGGTAAATTTAGTAAATTAAATTATTATAGTGAGAAATTAATGGGAATTAAGTTAAATCATAACAATTAATTTTCCCCTTCCGCAAGACGCGGATGTGCGTTGGGCCCTAATACATAACCTTTATCTTACAGGGGTGTCAAAGAAAAAAAAACGAATTTAAGATTAGAGTTGTATTTAAAAATGTTAACCTAAAGAATTCATATTTAAAAAGTTAAGATATAAAAATTTTATGCCTTGAAACCCCTTCATCCTCATAGAACACATAAGCAATTTTAAAAGATATTCAAAATATTAAATACTGAATAAAAAACTAATTTGGCTGCGTGTGGTAGTGAGCCTAAAAATCTTGCAAATTCTTGAACCTGTAAAAAAATATATATACAACCTAGTTGTGTGGGTGGCATTTTGTAAATCAAAAGTATTAAAAAGCAAGTATAAAGTTTCAAAAAGATTAATTTGACAAGTCTTAAATTCAATTCCATTTTGATCACTGATGACATGACTCTGACACAGTACCCAATACGTTGTTTACAAATTTTCCACATGCATTTCTGGGTGAAGAATGAACATGCAAAAACTTAAACTCTGTTCTTCTACATGGTACAGGAATGTCAACATACAAGGAAAAGGAAGTTTTTTAAAATTGGTTTTACAAATATTAATTAAATTTAAAAAGTAGTTATAATAGTATGTTTGTATTGATTAATACTTTCTTATTTCTTAGTCTATAACAATTTCTAAACCCAAAACTTTTTTTGCAAAATTAGCTGAAGTAACGTGATTGACAAAACTGTTCGCATGTCAAACTGGAACAACTATTCTATTTTATTTATTTATTATTTTTTCATACTATTCATCATTTAAATTAATTATCCACCTTCCTTTCAAATTAATACCTTCATTTATAGAAATCATCTAAACTAGACATACATTCTTTTAAATAAAAAACATCCTTTTTTTAAACTTTAAAAAGTGTTAATGATAAATAAGCATTCAAAAAATTTTCTTTTTCTTTCATTACATAAAATACTTTGTTGACTTTCATTTGAAAACCAAATATTCATTTCAAAAATATGTAATATTTCTTATTTCAATCCAACATATTCATTCAAATCAATATATTATTAATCATTTCTTAATTAAGTAATTCAAAACAACAATATGTTTCATTCAAATCAAAAATATATAAAATCCTAAATATTTTTCAATAATAACTCAATTAAAAACACCGTTTATATTCGTTTCAAAACTAAATAATGATCATTTTGAATTAATATAATATTCATTTAAATTAAAATATGTAAATTCAAAATAATTTCTTATAATATCATTTTAAATTATGCATTACACATATCTAAATAAATATTGTGATTATTATTTTCTTAATAATGTACAAATTATAAAAATTTGATCATATTCATTTATGTATAACACATTAATTTTCTGGTTTGTTTGCCTTGTAGCAATAATAAGATTTCAATTTGTATTTTCAAAATTTTTTTCGCTAAAAGTATTCTGAAATACTAAATACAAGCGCACTTTGTTTTACTACACCCACAAAACAAAATGTTATTTTTTACATATTGCAGTGGCCTCAAGATCAATTTTGAATTAAATTCAAAAACTATTTCATCTATGTATAATAATATCACATTTTTTATAGTTAAAAACTTTTAGAAACCAGACACTTTTAAAACAGAACAGTTCCAAATTCTGATAATACACACAACACATGATGCAATACTTTTCAAAAACACTTTTAAAACATTTAATTAAATTGCAGGATATGTAATATTTCATTTCATACAGATTAAAACTCAAAATTAAACCAATGTCAATTTCATTTAAACACTAGGCAATATTATTATCACAATTATCAATTTTAATGAATACTGTTTTAAAAATTACTAATTAGAAATTAATTTCTTTAATTACTATAAATTTAATAAAACATGGAAAATTTAGTGATTATACTGAAAACTTAACTTGAGTTGAAGTAGAGTTTGTCCACAGATAAAATATATTTTTTCCTTCTAAGTTTACATATATGTTGCGCTTGCACTGGTTCCTAATTTCTGCAGGAATACGGTACTTCTGTCGGAATGGCTATTCCTGGATTACTAGAAGTTCACTATAGTTCCGTTTCGAATGATTTAGGGTGAACATATTGGCGCCTCTCAGAAGATAGGTAGTGAAAGAAAATCCTTGAATATTGATGGTGATATTCCATCGCTCTCAGCATTGCAGCAGCACCAATGGTCGTCAGGAGAGATTGGCCTCGCTGTTGATTTCTGCTGGCGGCCTTCATGCGGGATTTCAAGGTCGTTACATCGGTATGGTTCCTTGTCGTCGGAAAGCGTAAGTCCAATAAAATTATTTACGGAGAATTACTTGGCACGGTCTCTCTCTCACTCTCACAAATTAAATCTAAATATTAATATTTTTCAAGTATTTCCAATGGGGTTTGCCTCGGTGATCCTGCCGGCTGAACTGTAAAGACTTTCTTTAAATAGTACTATTGAATTATGTTCATAACGCAATCGAAGACAATTTCATTTGTATAGATTTATTTTATTGTAGTGGAGAGAGAGACCATTTCCACACGGCCGTTGGTTACAGACTATCGCATCACAAGAAAGGAATAAGAAGAGATAAGAGAGCGTTAATCGTCACGCCAATCGCCCGTGGCCTTTGATCATACATATAAAACTCACCTGGAAAACGTTGTTCCACGGGATGACGGACTTGTTAGTTACATGTGCGTGCGTGCGTGTGTGTGCGTGCGTGCTTGCGTGTGTGTGCGTGTGCGCGCGTGCGCGCGCGCACATTAATATTACATGTGGTAAAGTACATTAATATTGGCCATTATTGGCTGGTTACGCACGGCCATTGCTGTATTGGCCACACACAATGCAATATCCGCGCATTGACATTACCACAATATGCCACACACATACGCACATCCACACACACATTGGCCACGCATACTTCTAACCGCAATATAGCTACGCCATTACGCCATTACACACACATTATTACGTATTATCCGCACAATACCGTAACATCGGTTGTATTGGCCACGCAATAACGCATTGACACATACGTATTATATTATTATTATTGGTTGGCTGGTTATTGGCCAATATTGATGAGTTGGTTATTGATACACAGTTGATATACATATTGATATATTACATATTGACATTGGTTGTCATTATATTGGTTACCATTACTACCACACACACATTGCCGCTATTATTGATATTGGATACAATATTACGATAATATTAATACATATATATATGTATATACATATACATACATATATATATACATATATATACATATATACATATATATATATATATACATATATATACATACATATTAAGTTAAGTTAAGAAAGAAAGAAGAAGAAAGATATATATATATATATATATATTATATATATATATATATATATATATATATACATATATGAAGGTTATATATATACATATGTTACATACATACATACATAATGTACCACCGACTCATCAATGATATCTCTAGCTGACCAAAAGGCCAACCTGACTGACCTGGAAATTTCCAGTTACTACCTCATCTTTGCTATGCAGACGCCTCTACCAAGAACGGATTTTACGGAATTCTAACCAAAACAAAATTTTCATGCGTTAATCTTTAATCCATTTAGTTATGTCATCATTTTTGGCGACTTTATCGCCAAAATGACATGACCGACGCCAAACGGAATATATTTTTGTTATATGTATATTGTGTATTGCTACAAATTAAGCATACGAAGAGATGTGCGCGTGCGAAATGGAAAACCCAAATGTCAATTTAATATTGATTCAGTTGATGGAGGATTGAAAAGACCTCATGAAGAGGCTCATTATGCGAAATTTCGTGCATGTCGAAAATAGGAAAACGCAATAATATTTAGCGATAGAAATAAATAAATCTTTGAACTCCACGGTTGGTGATAGCAGATCAGCTCAAACTTCAGTGGATTGAAAAAATACCAAAATGGCGACTTTCATATAGCGCATACGGAAGACAATCCGCTGAGTATAATGTAATATAGGTTTCATATATAATGTAAATGTTGATTCCGAAATTCTACATTTAGAGATTTTATCACCAACACCAATCGCCGTCGAAGCATTTCAACGACCTTGCATTGTGAATATTAAAAGCCATACTTTGCAACCCTTTGCTGAGCAAACGATAATTTATTGTTGTGGAATCTAGACGTAAGTCTTAAATCTCTATGAGAAAGTATTTTATTATTAATAATGATTGATAAATTTACATTTGTAATCCAAACGCAGTCTTACCAAGATATTGAAGTTGGCTTTAACGAAATGAATAACAGCGTGCATGTTATTCATGTCATTGATAAAAAAATAAGTAGCTAATAAAATATTTATTTCGATGTGTCGCATTAATTGTAACCTAATGTATATATTATGAAAGTTTTGTTTTGTATTTGACACTTTAGTTTTGTTTTCTAGGAAATAAACGTTTCTGATTTTAAAATGGCTGGATATTTTAGTTTTCATAATACAGTAACTATTTTAATGCTAAGGATTTTCTTTAAGATCTTCATATTCAGTCTTATTCAATTGCAGTTCCAGATATGCTGCTATGTAATAGAGTTATCCCTTGCAAAAGGATACAACGTATAAGTGACTTTGTGCTAAAAAATTTTATTATACTTTTATTTTGTTAGTATTTTGTTGAATTTTTAAATAATTTGATTTTAAAAATTTAATCTCGGTTAAATTTTTAACTTGAAAAGTATTTCATTGTAGATTGATAATTAATGCCGATAAAAAAAAAAACCATCTGCAGCACAAAGGTCGTTTTAACGTTCCCAAATAAAAGAAGTAGCTATCCTTATTATGGGTCAGATTTCGGAAAAAGAGATACTTCATTCTATAGCAGAGACAGTAAATTGGTAAGAATTAATGAATGAATTAATCGGAGTTTACGAGGTTTCTCAGTACCCTTTGATGTTTTCTAGCGGGAAGATGGTTATTGTATAAATATTTCAAAACTGATTAGCAATACTAGGGCCCTATCAATAAGACTGGTCTCTGTTTCTTGAGAGTTCTACAGCCATAGGTTGATGGAGCGTGTAGGTGAAATCAATTATCTACTTGTAAGTTCTTTCGTCAACTTTTAATCAGTTTGGTCGGTGGTATGTATGCAAAAAATAGAAAACTGAAAGGTTTGATTGATCTGTAAATCAGAAAAAATACTTAGGAGTAGGAGGAATATGTCCACTTAAAAAGACGCTAAGGCAAAAAAAAAGAGATACACAGTCTTCAGAAATAGGTAAAAAAAGGTTGTGTTGCCGTCTCTTTACTGGAGGATCTGCCACATGCATGAACGAACTCAAGACGCTATGACATTCGTAAGATATTTGAACGTCCCGACTTCTATTACATTCACCTTTGTCATCCTTAAATGTTAAGAAATCAAAGATCTTGGCAAGGACAAAATCACTCCATTCATTGATAAATTATTAACAATCAAATACTTTTCCTTGTTATATTTAAAAGTCGTGGATAACCATTATTACAGACAATCAATTTCTTAAAATTTTAAATTCAGATTATTATTGTTTAAAATTGAAATTGTTCTTTGATATTTTACATATAGGTTCCAAAATAATATCGTTCCGTCGCGGAGGGGCGGGTATCAGCTAGTATATATATATATATATAGAGAGAGAGAGAGAGGGAGAGAAATTTAGCACTCGACGTTTAGTGGTCGGAGATATACGATTGATAAGATTAAATTGGGTTCTGCTCCTGACTTGGACCCACCATTAGAATAAATTCAAATAAGTAACTATTTTTGATAATATATTGTTGAAGATATGGGAAGGGTTCTGCCCCTTATCCATAAAACGCATATTGAATTTCCTTTATTCTTAAGGGATGTTAAAATTAAGTTAAAATTTTAACTTTTTGCTTAGATTGAATCTTGTCTATGTGAACTTTAACTAAATTTATATTTATCAAGTGCGTGCTAGTAACGAAGCAGGTACAATATAGGTTTATAGTAAAACTCCAATAATTCTGTAGTTTTGGCAAAGAGTGATAATTAGTTTTGTCTAACTCATTTATCATTCAAATATTTTTCCAGGAGGTATTTATTCAATGTATCTGTATAAAAAAATGAAAGTAAAAACTCTTGCATTGAATTTCAAAGATTAATCTCACCTGTTATATAATATCTAAAACACATATGAAAGCACTTGCATCAAATAAGTCATCTCAAAGACGTAACGTTATAAAAAGAAGTAGAAATTTATTAACTCAGACATTTTTACATTTAAGGAATTAATTATTCTCTTTCCTCATATGTTTCAAGAATTGTGTTGGTTTCGTCTCTTGATATCTCTACAGACTCGTAGTCTAGCAGGGGTGATGGAAAGGTGTATTGTTAAGTTTTAATTAAAAGCAAGAAATAACCGAGATATTTAGATAAAATTGATTCTGCATATTAATTTGGCGTAAAGTAGTAAATTACAGCTATTCTGGTTGATTTGTTTAGTTTCAGGAAGCTGTAGGTTGAAGTGACCATCAGTATCGTATTATTTTATTTCCCCGAAGTATCGCGAAGTCTTAATTGTTACTAGAAGTAATCAAAATAGGAACATGGTTTTTATTTATTCTTCTCTACACAATCCTATATAGAGTTATACATTTGCTCTAGAAGTTCTAAACCTTTCGAAGGTCGTCATTGTAGAACTCGGAAGATTGAACTCGATCTTCATAATGCGGATTACTTCAAACAACCGCTTCCTGAATCCAAACAAATCAGCATGAATAGCTGTGATTTACAACATTACTAACATAACGGTCAGTTAATATGCAGAATAAATTTTGTCCAGATATCTTAATTATTTTAGTAATAATTAAATTTTAACGATACTTCTACATGCATGTTAACTGTAGAGAAAGAATATCCTTTTATCGGTATGGGTTTGAAGTTTGGTGTATGAGATGCCAGCTCAAGTATCATTATATTCACTTCACAGAAGCTCAAATTTACGAGGTCCGTCGACAAAAGTTCTGGTGCTGCTTCTAAGTTCTACATTAAAAAAATTTAATAAATTAAAGTCTAGGAGACACATTTACTCTTGTACGAGTGAATCATATTAAGTGGAAATAAGAGATTGATGTCTAGAAAGTAAGAGTATATAATTTCTATGTATTATGAAAAAATAATAAAACGAGAAAATAATAAGACCCACGAATTTCGTTGGTCACCAGATACAAATTACTCATTTGTTACAAATTATTTACTATTATTCATAGTGAATATAAACTTTAGGTTTAGTTGCAGAACATATGCTTAGTGTAACTTAGTGACAAGAATGTATTGTATGCATTTTCTCTTCTTTAAGGTTTAAGATGAAAAACCAATAAATTTATGTTTTGAATATCATAACTAGTAAGCATTATTTAATAACGTATTTGTTGGTTATAAGTATAAAAATATCTATTTAAAGAAATGTAAAAAAAAAAGTGAAAAAACTTTTTTAAATCATCAAAAAAATATTTTTTTCTTTCTAATTCTTTATAAAGGTATTTTAAACAGAAATTTTCATTAAAACACTTATTATGAAGAAAAACTAAGTGTTTCTTAGATTCAACACTAAAGAAACGAGGAACATTACAATATCTAATTTCTTCTGAATTGTAAGATAATAGCTTACGTAGTATATGTATGGGTGTGAGAGTTTTATCTCGGCTTTTTGTTCTTCCTCGTATTTAGACTTCTTAATCAATTAGGGACATTTATATCTAGAAAACAAAGCATTAGAATTTTTTAAATATCCTTTTTTTTTTTCAAAATCAGTCACCCATCCCCTCTTTTTTTTTTTTTTTTTTTTTTTTTTTTAAAATTTTTTAACAACACTTTTTTTTTTTTTTTTTTTTTTCTTTTTTGCACTTGTATCGTACTCAACGAAATTTGATATCATTCCTAAAGTTACGTCGTAAATGTATATAAAAACTGTTTTCACTTTGTAATTACATGTAATTGAAGATTCATTTTAACATCACTAGACTAGATTAAAAATAATTTGACAATGTTTCTGGCGTAAAAAAAAACCTATCCCCTATTTTTAGAGCAAAGAAAACACGTTATAAATAATTTGAATGATATGACGCAGTTGGAAAACGGGATAGCCAGACGTTAACAGCGTTGTAATCCAAAGATTCCCCAACCCACAAACATCACTTACGAAACAGGAACAATAACATTCTATCATTCCCAACAACGCAATTGGAAATGGGGAAGCATTTACATGTAACACTGCAACTACCTTTCTCTTCGTTTCTTCAAACAAATTTTACAAATGCCATTTGCAAATTTCTTCCTTCGTCTAAGCGACAGGTAAAAATGCCTTCCCTCAAAAAAAAGAGAGAAAAAAGAAAGTAGAAAACGCATACTCGTAAAATCAAACGAGCATCATAAAACACTAAAAACGCGTACATTTCTAAGTAAAATATCCGTCTGTACCCTAACACCTCATCCTGGAGGCAGCAGCCACGTCCGCGTAACCATGGCAACGCCGTTCCTGAGCTCTTGCTGATGAAACACTTTTCTCACAAATGATGCTTATTTAAATGATCAAAAGATCCGGCGAGTAGCATGTGTGCTTTCATGAAGCGATAGGCATCTATCCACAGGTACTGGCAGGCGCAATGGCTGGCCAATAGCCATTATGGGATGGGTTTGTACCACCAATGATGTTCCGTTAGACTTGGGAACAAGCACTGTGCTCATTCCATTTCTGAATACCATTAGTAAATGTGTTGACGAGAACAGAATAGAAAATGTTACCTTGGAATTACGCAACTTTTCAGTTCAGTATGATTAAAAGAGGCGAGTTTTCAACCGAGTGATAATCCTGCTGTCATGATGGAAGGTTGAGGATAGATTCTTTATGGCAGCTTTTAACTATATCTCAGATTTTGTGGCCGGCAGTTTTTTTTTAATTTTTAACTAGAAATGGAGTCATTTGGCAATGTAACTTTTTCTTTCATGATTGCTTTCACCATGAGGCTGCGAGTAAAATGCATCAAAAAAAAGTGACAAAATAAACTATAGTTTTTTTTTATTCCAAAAATAATAAGTAAATGGATAAAATAAGTTTCAAAAACACTGTTCTCAAAATTCTAAAAGCTGTAATGTTTATTGGATATTTATGAAGTTCAGTAAAAATGACTTCTGATATGTATTTATAACCATATAAATAATATTTTTGAAAAGTATTCGTGGTGTTTTAAATTATTGAGCTATTCCAATGTTCTTTGTTTAAAAAATAAATTTTAGTTTCTTATCGTGATTCCAAATTTAAAAAATAATATCTTCATGAAATGTCTATTTGTATTTAATTTATATTTCAGATGAATTTCTGAGATACAGCTTAAAATAATAATTCGTACTATTATTTTGTATTTAAATTATAAATCAAAGTAGAAGAAAATGTTTTAAAAGCTTTGCAATGGTTTATAAGAAAAATATAAAATTAATCCACATCACACAATTTTTAACAGAAAATAAGCGTTATTGAAATCGCTCTTCCAAATAAAGAAACATTTTTTTTTCCATTTTATAAACTTCTATTTGTTGAAAAATAAATCGACTTGAATTGAAATTTAATATTTTTTAGATCTCTTTTGTTGAAATGAATTTAAAATCTAAAAATCCTCGGTAAATTGCTAGAAATACAATATTTTACTCAGTACATCTTTAAGTATAAGTTAATGCACATGCACAGGCATTTTTTCATATGCATTTCAATGTATTGACAAAAGATTACATCCATTTTTCTGATGCATTTTGGTATATGGTTGAAAAAAATTCTCAATCCCAACGGGTTTCGACTTAATATACTTTAACGGATTTGTTGTTTTTCATTAGCTTTTTATTAAAGTATTAAATCTTATTCTTTAAAAGGAAAAGAACACCAGGTATTAAGATTATTTTTCGAACAGCACATATTTAAATTTTTCATATTTGATCGAACTTAATCCGAGAATGAAAGTAAAAGAAACAAAAAAACAAGTTTTTCTTAAGCAAATAAGCAAAGTACACAGTAAATGTGATGTTCCTTTAATCTTCAAAATATTGTTATCTTTTTCACAAAATCACATCAACGAGAAAGAGAAACACATGTTATCTTCCCCCTCACCTGAGAAGATTTTAAATTATTTATCAGATTCTGAAGTACAGGGATAAATTTTGGTAGCGTAGGCACTGTGTAATACCTTTCAAAATATTAGTCTTTTGTTTTATTTCCTCCTTGCGCTTTGATTCCATCAAGAATAAATGTATTACCTTATTTTATTGCGACAGCTAGATGCCATTAGCCGAATCTAGAAATACGAGACTTATGTAAAACTTTAATATGCAAGTTTGCAAACCATTTGAAAATATGCGAGCTCAGTTTTTGCAAAAGCATAATCTTCTTACTCATTCTAAAAGGATTTGCGTATTTGTTCTTAAATATCATCCTCTATATTTCTTTATTATTATTATTGCTTATGCGTTTCTCTCAGAACGAAGTATTGTTACTCATATTTTGCTAAATACACGAGGATTGATTCTAAAGCATCTTTATGTGCAAACGTGAAGCCCCCGCTTTGCTACTTAGGTTCTGACCATTAAAGCCTTATTAATGTCCAGTCAAGAAAAAGTAATTTTAAAATAATTCGATATAAAAACCAACGTTTTTATATGGTGGCAAAGTTTATTAGAGAAAATTATTGAAATATTAGTTAAAACTGTTAATTATTTTTAACTTTAAAATTTACTTAAAAAGAGACATCTGTGAGCGTATTAAAAATTCATAATACTCATAAAATCAAAACATGCATTTGAACGTTTGTAAGTCATTCTATTAAAAAAAAATGGGAACCAGAATTCAGAAAAAATTATTGTGATAAGATATGGTGCCAAATATTGGAAACTTTCTTTCTTGCGAATGATTACTGTCTAAAAGTCAGCAACCCTTACTATCTCGGAGATAGTAAAGGGGAGATAGTATCTCCCCTTTGTGAGTACAATAGTTTTACGAGGCCTCATGTGGTGTGGGGAGTGCCCGGTGTTCCCAGAGGGGGAAAGAAATTTTTCCCTCAATCCTAAAAGCGCCGAGAGGAAAGAATATTTTGACTTATTAAAATTATTGAAATATTAGTTAAAACTTCTCGCAAACGTCTAAATATTGCATTGTTAGGCCAGTACGAACGATTCCCAAAATTTCAAAGCTCTAGCTTGATGGAAAGTTGGTTAAATTAACGATCGAAAATTTGATGACACACACACACACCAAGTGAAATTCAGAAAAACGTTGTAAAAAAATCGGACTACAATCGTATCTCTCATAAGGGACACCTCCTAATTAAGGGCACCACTATTGGAGGGACAATTCTATTGGTCCCGGTCCCTTGAATAATATAGATATTTGCCTTTTATTATGGAACAAAATGCATGGTAAGTTGGGTTTTCTTTATTGGAAGGCACTGCCGTAGTTTTATTCAATTTAGTGGAATAACTTCAAATTAAATATTATTATAAATGTAGAGTGGTAACTGACTCGAGTCTTCATCCAAATATTAAAGGAAAATTATACTAATCTCAATAACCTCAAAAGGGAATCCGAGTTAGGAACAATACTTATTCACTGGATCCGAGTCCAACATTAGCTATACAATGATCACAACTTTCTGGCACCAATATCGTACCCTATATTCTCGCTAACTTCCAACCTCTTTTTGGCATTTTAAACATATCCAATCTTTTTATCTCAGTTATCTAATTCCTCCCTTTTCTGTCACTACATTGCTATATTTATAACAATGCTGATTTGTACAAGTCATGGTTTATTCACAAGTCGATGTACTAAAATTCAAATTACATCTTAAAGTAGCCCACAATATTGTTTGAAGAGGAAAACAGGCTAGTACGCGTTACATAACTCTGTTTCTATCCATATGCAAAATGAAAAATGCTTGTAGAATGATAGATTTTTAAATTTATTAATTAAGATGCAATAGCTAAAAATAAATAAAATAAGTAAGCCAAAGTATTATTATCTCTTTTTGGATTCATTTTTATTTTATAATTAATTAGTGTCCAAAACCATACTCTTAAATAAGTAACTGAATTGTGAACTTATGTTCCACTTTTGAAGTACTTTTCTGTGTTGAAAATTCAATTCCGTAAATTAGTCGACATATATTAAAGCAATTAAAGTATGTCTAATGAAAAAAAAATCATTTTTATTAGTTTTTATTTCAAAGGTAATTAATATTCAATATCATACTTAACTAAGTAAAGCCACGTAGCCTAGTGGTCGTTGACTCGCAGCCGGCAGTTTTTGTCGAGTCGTGGGTTCGAACCTTGATGTCGCTGAAGATTCGCTATAAACGGCTCTGATGCACGATAAATTTTTTGAGGCTCAAAGTACTCCCTTTGGCGTGGTATAGAAGTTTGGAGATGCAGGTACCAGCTAAGGTGTCATCCTCGTCACTTGACGAAGTTTCAAATTATGAGGTCCATCGAAAATATAGCCCTCGTGAAATATTAATAAAACCAAACCCAATCAATCATTCAATCAAAGGCTGAAATGTAGACTTATATTCTCCTTCCGAAGAATATATTGTTTTGAAAATATGTTTCCCCGAATTGATCGAGGGAAATGAACTTATAACACAATAAATACTTTGAAAGTAGAACATAAGATCACAATTGAGTTATTTAGTCAAAATTATTTCGCGAGTTGATAGGCACAGAATAAAATAATTAAAATGCATTAAGAATTTATTCTTCCAGATAAAAAAAAATTATAATATCTGGAAGAATAAATTATTTATCTTCCAGATAAATAATTTATTCTTCCTGATATAATTTATCTCCACTTATAAATTGCATTTTTTTATGAAATTAATCAAAATGGAGCAAGTAACAGTGATATTTTAGTATGTTCCATTTTGCTTTCCAAAGGATATAAAATTATAAAGTTTAATATCTGTTGAAAATTATTAATCAATATTTCTCACTCTTCTTATACATAATTATATTTTTTCTGAAATTATTCACAATGCATCAATGAACCGACCGTGTTATTTCATTATATTCTATTTTTTTTTTTTTTTTAAATGCTTAAAATCATAGAGTTCTTTCTGCTAAATAATTTAATTTCTCTGTCTTCTTATAGATCGTAAATTTTAGTTAAATGGATAAAAATGAAACAAATAATGCGTTATTTTAGTATATTACATTTCATGTATAAATACTTAATTCATAATATAGAGTTAAATCAATGGAAATTTATTGATTTTCGTATAGATGGTAAATTTTAGTGAAATTAATCAAAATGGCACAAATAATGCGTTATTTTAGTATATAGAGCTAATTTACAATATAGAGCTCGATCAGCTGAATATCATTACTTTCTTTTAGATTATATATTTTCGTTAAATTAATAATTTTTATTAATTTCACAAAATAGAGACGCGTAAAGTATATAATACGCGCTAAAAAAAGTAACGCGTTATTTTTTTATTTTATTCCGTTTTTTTCTCAATACTTAAAATTAATGCATCCGAAAACGTTACAAATTATTTATCATCTTCAAATACACAACAGAATTTGATATATTGGCTCATCTAAAAGCAATCGAGGATAAGTACTTTTAAATCATAAAATAACAATCTGACACTTTACGATAAGGAAAACCCTTTGGGACAATAATTTTTTTTAAAAAAAAAGTTTTCTTTCTACACCCTCCTATCAAAGATTAAAGTTCAAACTCGTTGAAACATCGAAAGCAGAAAAAAGAAAAAAAAGAAAACTGAGAATAAAGAAAAACAGAGACAAAAAAAGTCAAGAAGCAAAGAAAGAGTCATTAGAAGCAAGACTTGACTGTCAATACCAATCGCAATTTGCAATTCAAAGTGAGCGAACAAACTTTTTAGAACATAAAGCACTTAAGACTCCTTACTTTACCATAAACCATACGCTTATCGCGAACCAAATTTGATGAAAAAGAACAAGAGCAAAAAAAGAAAGGCCCAACACAAAAAGAAACAAGAGCAAAACTGATAAGACAAAATCCTCTCTTTTCAACTTTGACTTTGCCAAGCCCTGAGTCTTCTGGAGATGGCTAAAGCCGAGTTATAATCAAAGGTGACTTTGAAGCGGGGAGGGGATCGTAGAAAAAGGGAAAAGCACAACCCTCCAGCCATCCTTTGATAAAAGATATTTTTACACTTTTGTTATCGTGTGTTAAACGCGGTTTTAGTACCGTTTTAAAACTGGTCATAGAAAATTTCCCCCCACTGAAGTGTTTGAATTGAGAGTGGTTCTTTTGGCAAGCAAGCTTAATTACGCGCGCGCTTGCTAGACTCCCCTGCATACAGTGGCGCTAGTTAAATTTTATGTCTTGTTGTGTTTCTACAGAAGCGAGTTTTAATTTTTATTTATTTTACACCGGAGGTACAAGGAAGTAATTAAGTTTTATCGTAGAAATTGTTTTTGGAAAGCTTTTAATGTTCACTTGTGTTAGTTAGTAGGTAAAATAGATACTGTTGACTCAGAGTCAGGAAGTTTTGGTATCGGAAACCTTTGTATGATTCTCTTTTGTAGTTTTATAGCAGATTTGTGGAAAATATCTTTCGTTTTCGAGTTAATATTTTATAGCCGATTGGTGAGAAATATTCCTTTTTCGAGTCAATATTTTGTTATAGATTGGTGAAAAATATTCCTCGTTTTCAAGTATGATTTCCAGTACCCATCGAGAGGACGATTTGGTGAGGGAATTTTAAATCTTAAGAATGTTTAAGTGGTTTAGAATGTATAAATAATTATTTGCAGAATTGTCCATTGGTCTTTACTTTATTCTAAGAAATCCATAAGTATGGCACCCATCATTCCCCCTCCCCCCCCCAAAAAAAAAAAAGTCGGCGTAATAACTTTACCAGCAGTCTTCAAATTTTTTGAAACATATTCACCAAAGAAAGCCAATTGGTATCATTGTTGCTTGGTTTCTCACGTATAATTATGAATCTAGATCTCATTGATATTGACAATTCGATGCAGCACTATCATATTTTGATTTAGCAGGAAATGGTTACAGAAACAAAACTAATCTATAAATCAATGCTAACTTTATCTTGGATATTTGTTCTCTGATGGCAACATACAATAATAACACCATTTTACCTTAGCTATGCCCTCTGTCGCTACATAAGTACTCATTTAACCTTCCTCTTAGATAAAAATCTATCAATTAAAATATCTATTTTTATATATTATTATTATTTCCAATGGCAAGACAAATACAAATATAAAAACTAAAGCAGATAAAATTGTTCGAAGTCATTTCCTCAAATGTTCTCTGGCACGTCAGTAAAGCGCCGTTTCTGAGTTCCCTTGAAATGATGCTCAATGATGGAGATAGCCTATTTATTAGATATTCCGAATTACAGAGAGGGAAGTTAGGGGTTTTGTAATGATTCCAATACGATGGAGATACTCTGCCAGACAGTCATGATCCGTCAGAAGACGGAATCGAGCTACAGTTTGCCCCCGTGGACTGTTGATAGTTGACAAGAAATTTTCAGTTCTCCAACTCTTTAACTTTCTTCAATCTAGAACTTATAATCCATAACATTTATCTCTTATTTGCTTAATATATAGCAATTCAGAAGGAATGAAAGGGTCGAAAGTCTGGTTTAAAGTAGCCTCGAGCCTCGAAATTCTTATCACTCGTGTTTAAAACTAGATTATTGTACGTTTTATAATGTCATTCGTTATAATTACTAAAATATCGCTAAACTTTGAGTACTTAAAACAGATATTGGTTTTAGCACTTTAAAATTTAGGAAGAAACAGTTATAATATTTTATTCTGTTAATACCTATCCCTTATTTAAAACTGCATTTATCCCTCAGATATGGTGAAGGAAAATTCATACATATTTAAGATGAATTTTAAAAATTTACCTCGGTAAAGGAATGTTAATATTTATAAACTTAAATTACAGAGGTAATTTTATTAAAGAGATAGTTGTAGCTCTTAATAGATTGAAGTAACTTTCCAAATCATCTCAGTGAAATATGGTGTATACACCCTGTAACAAAAAAAAAAAGGAAAAAAAAAAAAAAAAAAAAAACGACGCACCAAGAAGGAGTTGCCCGATTGGAATGAAATTTAGTATGCTAAGACATTTGGACCGAACATGTAAATGATTAAAATTGGTGTCCAGTGAATGAAATAGCGGGAGCCACAAAACATCGGAATTGTGCACTCAGCAGGTGTACATAAGAAGCGATTCTCAACCTGATGGTCAAATTTTTGATTGCATTACGATTTAGGATACTTTTCAATGACTGAAAAAACGCCTCACCGTAGGATTCGAGCTCATTACGAGCCACTGTGAGAGTTTGAAAGAGGTCATATTATTGGATTGAAAGAAGCAAGTTGGACAAATCGGAGAATCGCTCGTCATATGGGTCGAAGTGATGTGGCGATTAGAAGATGTTGGCAAAGATGGATGGACACTGGCAGATTTCAGCGCCATGATGGTAGAGGTCGACCTAGGGCTACAGCAGATCGGGAGGACAGAGTGATTGTCATATCAGCAGTCGAACACGGGACCCGACGAAAACCACCAACCACGAGTCCGCGACCATGACCACTAGGCTACCGCGGCAGCAGCAGAACATAAAATGTTAATGAATAAGGGATATAAATCTTGTGTATATGAGGGTAAATGAACTTAATTTAAAATGAATTAATTACGTGTGTATGAAAATGAAATACTATTAACTAACAAATATTACTATCATATAAATTCTGTATAAATTAAGTCTGTTTAAGATAGGGATGGGCAGATTTTGCGAAAAAAAAAAGCATTCAGTTTTTCTGGTTCAAGGTTTAAAGACATATGTGGTACTATAAGTGGTCAAATTCACGAAAATAAAATTGATTACAAAAAATATTCTGCAAAATTATATACCAATAGCAACCAAAAATTATTCAAATGGAACAATTATTTAGTTATCTTGTTTCTTTTATGTGTGTGTGTATTAAGGGACACTCTGGTTTTTTCATTTGTTTTTCTCAAACATGACATTTATTTTTCGCAAAATAAATTTTTGTATTCCAAATACTGTTTGCGACCTAATTTTGCTAGGAAATCATAATAGTTTGAAATTATATTTTTTGTTGCAAAAGACTAAGAATCTTCAATGAATTTTTAATTAATTTACATAATGCGATAAGAACTCAAAAACACTTGTGTTGGATGACTAATAGTGTTGTTAAGACAGGATGGTGATACCATTGCGCGCAACAATCTTTTAAAAGCCAAAAACAATGTAGATACTGATTAATAGACTGTTGTTACTCTGTCAAAATTTGATTGCTGCTCCGTCGAGTTGTCATCTTCGATGAGACACAGATGCATCAGTTTACTCAGAAAACCAAACGACAATTAAACCAATGGGTCATTTCCGCTGAATCTGCTCTAAAAATGGCGAAGATGGTCGAAAAAGTTATCATGACGATTCTTTGGATGCGAAACACGTCATACCTATGGACTTAGAGGAAAAAAAATTGATTGGATTAGAAATATGAAGTGTTGTGCATAAAAACTAGATAAATCACATTTAAAAGTAGCAATAATGAAGTGCGTAATAGAATTGTATAGTTGGTGGTAGAATTAGTGAAAATAATAATGAAAATGCAAGACGTCGGAATCAGCCGTTTGTAATCTAAGGAGCGGTTAAAGGGAATCTAGAAGCTGTAGGGGAAAAGTTCAGGACTCGAACCTTTATCTACATATTAAATAAGCACTTAGTTTAGTTTTTATTAACGTCGCACCAGAAGCAACACGAGGGCTATTGGCGACGGACCTCGTAATTTTGAACCACGGTCAAGTGACGAGGACGACACCTGACCTGGCACCATCCTAACATCCACACCGCACCAACGGGAGGACTTTGGGCTCCGAACAGATTTAACGTGCATCAGCCAAGGATACATGGCGGGTCTTTAGCGGCCAAGGATCGAACCCGCGACTGAACGAAAACCACCGGCCACGAATCCAAAACCATGATCACTAGGCTACCGCTGCCGTATTAGATAAGCACATTAACCCAATTAGTTTAATCAGATAAGTAAAATTAACCTTCAGTAATAGTTAGCTCAAACGCGTTTAGGCAGTATATACGCAAATAAAATAATATTCATTGTTGAACTTTACTATTCAGGGAAAGTGTGGATAAAATTAGTTATTATAATAGATTCGACTCGCCTTTCAATTGATGGTGTATTTTTGTGACTAACTATTTAAACTTGGTAGTGGAATGGAAAGGGCTATAACTATTTTTCAGTAATATTTTCGGGTATATTAAGACATTAAATAAATGTTTATACAATTTGAAATACTTTAATACGTATTAAATAAAGGTACTGATAGTAAATCAATTTCCTTCAATAAAACTGCCGCATGTTGTAATTTAAACAATAGATTTTATCTCTAACATTGCATAATTTAAATATTTAAATAAGTCCTCTAGAACAACAAGCACTATAAATAGTTTTCCTATGCACTGTAATATCCCGTTTCTCCTGTTTATCCACTATGGAAAGGCGCTGAAAGTCAAGAAAAACAGGAAAACCTAAATTTTAAAGGTGCCAATTTAATGATACGCTTGAACAGTGTCGCGAAGACAGGTTCCTGGATTTTGCAGAATGAATTAATTAAGTCCAGTGCAGGGTCTTCATAATTACTCCCTGTTATTGGCTGCAGAGCACAAAAGCCTATGCCTACCATTAACGACTAACTCTCTTTCTCTCTCAACTAACAAATCAGATATGCAGATCGCAGCACTGCCACATTTGGCAAATAATCACCGCTTGGGAGATCCAAAAGAAAGTAAACATTATTTTATTGTTTTGAATAAGACTTGTTACTATCTTTTGGAACATACTTTTTAGGTTCTCTAAATAAACAAGATTTTGAAAATTTGTACGAATTGGTTTCAGTAATGAACCATTAATAAAATATATACACATATGTATCATTCTTATAAATTATATATTGCTTATTTTTATATTCCTCATTATTTTCCGCCGTATCTTATTTCATATATTGTTCTAGTCAATCTTATTATAATTTATTTTTATTAATTTAATAATTCATTTTAACATGAGATATTATTGTATTTATTATGCTGTCTTATATATTAAAGCAGGTATTATGCAATTAGATATACAGAAAACTAACAGAATATTTTTACTTATTATTTAAGCCTTTCTTAAGTTAATTGGAGATCCTGTATTTTTTTTTATTTCTACTTTCCAATGATATATTTCATAACGATCCTTATAATCAACTCTCGTTTCCTTGGGAAGGGATTTCTGATTCCCGGGTTCTTTTCCTTCCCAGGAATTTCCGAGAGTTCTCTGGAACATAACAATCATTCCCGGAAATTTACAAAAACTTTAAAAAAATCAAAAAATTAGTATTTTAATTTATATCAGTAATAATTACGCACAAAATAATGATATTCGTAAATTCCAAAATTTATACTCCTTTCTATATATTGAGCTGCAAAACACACACATATATAAATGAAATATATTAATTAGTCATTTTTAAAGTACGATTTAAGAAAATGTTAGCAATCTATGCTCTTATCGTACAACCTAGTTCTTAGGCCACAAAAAAAAAAAATGCTACCGTTATTAATATCGTAATTATCAATCAAGGACAGTTCAACTTACCTGCCCAAAGTACTGGAATAGGGGATTAATATAAAGAACTTCAAAGAAAGTTTGGTTCAGAAAATATAATAAATAAAAAAAAATGGAAATTTTTATCTTTTCATCATTATTTTGTATTTATTTATTTATATATATTTTTTATTTTTTCATCATTATTTTGTATTTATTTATTTATATATTTTTTTATTTGTTTATTTCTATTGCCATTGGTCAAGGGTTCAACACTCCGCCGGCACTCCAAGGTCAACTGTCCTCCCCCTCCACGGGGTCAAAAACATCTGACGCCGAAATCTCAACAAACAGTGCTTCCACCGCAGGAAACAGAGGGTCTTAAGTCGCCTTTGGGCCAATTCCATTTTGCGCATTCTCGTCCGATGTTGGAGATGAGATTTAGAGCACTTAGATCGAGCAGATCTTTATCTCCGATCAGAGAAATTATTTATCTTTACAGGTCAATTTTTCCAATGTACAGAGCAATATTTAAAATCAAGAAATTAAGTTAAAATTTTACAGTGCATACGTGCGAGTCCCCTTTGAAAGCAGACACATATATGTTGGGGAGAACACCTTTTTTACTATCAGAATATCTAATTAAATGTTTCTAGAATAAATACTATTTAAATGCTACATGTATTGAATGGTTTTATTGCTAATAAAACTTATTTCTGAGTCACGTTGTTTTGAATCATAAATAAAATATTGAAACATTTTTTTTTAAAAAAGTCATATATATAAATATATATATATATATATATATATATATATATATATATATATATCTGTGTGTGTGCGCGCGCGCGCGTGTGTGTGTGTATACTTAAAATCACTTAACAAAAATATTATTGACAAAGTATTAAAAAACAATTTTTAACAAATTTAAAAAGCCAAAAACTAACTTTCAGTAACTTCTTTAAAACATGAAAAGTAGAACGAAAAAAAAATTAAATTTAAAACTTTCTGTGCAAAGTCTTGCAAAGAACAAATTTAGCCACCCAAGATGCGCTTTATATATAATAATAATAATATATAATCATTACTAAACTACTCAATTAAAGATAAGAATTAAAGTAAACAATGAAATATCGAGAAATGGACAATAGCAACCTATACCGATACTAAAATTAAATGAAGCGATAAATTATTAAATTGAATATATTTAAGTTGAATGCAATTAAAATTGAATCAAACAAAAAATTATTAAATTGAATGTATTTAAGCTAAATGTTATTAAAATTGTAGCAAACGATACAAAATTGAAAAGTAATCTGGTATGCCAAAATTGATCTAGTACGCGAAAAGGGATTCACCTAAAACAATAGCCCCTTAGGTGGCTAAAATGTGTCACCATCTACTACCTACGAGTATTTTATTTAAATAAGTTATAAAATCCTTTATAACTTAAATTTCTCTCTTTTTAAATTCCTAATATTAGCTCACATTCTCTCTATATATATCTTGTCCGAATTTTCAATCGATCATAAAATACTTTGTATTAATCCACTCAAGTTCAAATACATTTCTTTTAAACTTGTAGTGAATGACACTTGATGTTAATACAGTTTTTTTCAAATATTGATACATTAAATTAAATTTAATTGGTGAAAATGCTGTTTAGCCCAACCACTTGGCGCGATTTCAAAAATTACTAAACTTGGCGATTTTTTTTGATTGAACGTTAAGTCCGCGAAGCGGATCAGGATAGCCACATTTGGCAAAATAAAGCCAAATAATTCCTATCGTCTAGGCTGGTTGGGCTGAACTGCATTTCAACCTTTTAATTTAACGGATGAATTAAGATACAAGCCAATGTTTCTACTATGTAATTTGTCTTGCAATGGCAAAGTTGGTAGAGCGTCGGCGTAGAATCTTCATGCCTTCGGATCGAAGCATAAATTTTTTTTATTTGATTTTCAAATAATTAATTTTAGTTTTATATGAGAGAAAAAAAAAATTTCTTATATAAGATATTTCGCAAGATATAAATTTAGGAATAAATACCGTCAGTGACGAAGCATGCAGATCGCTGGAAAAAAATTTCTTTTGCCACTTAATATTGTGATTCTGTCATATGTATATACATATTTATATTAATTCTAATTAATTATTAAAAAGTAACTAAAATTAAAAAAAAATTCTTTGTTGATTAAGTAGGAATTTACTTTAAAATTTTCTTTTATAATACTGATATCTTTTATAATATATCAAATTCCGATTTAGCATTTGATGTAGGTAACAAAATATAGAACATACGAAGGTGTCATCGCCTTTTTTTATTATTTGTACACTATTTTCCAAATTCTTGTTGTAACGGAAAGCTTCCTGCATTTTTTATGTAATACATCATATAATGGTTGTTAGATAGTCTCCCACTCCTATCCATGCACTTAAACCAATGAGTGACTAGTGGAGCAAACCCGTCGGTGAAGAATCCTGGTGATTTTTTGTGATATTGTGCCAAAATGGCAACTTTCACCATGTCGTCAGAACAGAAGTCTGTGGCAAGGATAGCCAACTTCTGCATGCCATGCGCCAATTTTTTTACAAACGATTTCAGATGTGCCATAGAAATATAGATAAGTATATAATCTTTTTCGCTTAGGGGAGGGAAAAGAATAACTTAATCTCGCAATGAAATTAACTAATTTATGGCGGTTTAATAGAGAACCAATCAACAACAGTTAGGAATGATCATATCCTGTAGGAGAGGCGGATTATTTCATGATAATGTAAAAGTTTCCTGAGAGTCTCATTTGGTAATAATAATTCTCGACTACAGTTGCTGGTACTGAGGGCGAGATCAACTTGGAACTTGATTTGTCTGTTCTCTCTGCTTGTTAGAAAGAGTCCTTGCCTTGAACTTGGCGTATGTTTAATAACCTTTTTAATAGAAGTATATTTAAAGACATAATTAATTTTTTAATTATTTAATTATTGTATGTTGTTATTATTATTGTTATTTATTGAAAATGGTTTTCCAGATTGAATTTGTTATTAATAATAACTCATTTATGCACTGTTCATTGATTTCACTCCTACTATGTCTTTCTGCCTTTCTTTTGGTCATTTTATTTTGCACTGTAAGCGATAAAAGGAGTTTAAAAAATATAAAGTACAAAATTAAAAAATGTTGAAAAAAACCCAAACATTTGTGTATTCGGCGGCCGGTGGTTTTCCGATCCTGTGGGGGTGGGAGAGAATGTTATTGACCTTGATGTGGCAGCGTTGTTTCGACCCTGTACTAGTAGGTCCGTAGGAAAGTTGACCGGTCGCTTTATTTTTGCTGTACTTTTACCAACCAGGCTGAAAAGACGTCTCTTCTGGTTAGTTAAAAAAGAGTTTTAACTTCTGGCGCTGTTCTAGAAGAGAGTCACTGCACCCTCCCCCTCCAGTATCATCTTGATGATACGAAGAGAAACATTGGTATTTTTTTTTTTTTTTTTGCACGGAAGGTTACTTTGATTTCTTTTCAGCCATTATTACAATTGATATACATCCTCTCCCGGTTGAATTGAGCTTTTGATTGGGATGGTTTCCATTTGAGTCATCGGCTGTCTCTTGTTGAGAGGCGGATCTCGTCGACACATGCGTCAGAGCCGAAATATCACTAATCGGGGGTTTGTCTTAATTAGACATACAAAGGCAAGTGCTTTGCCTCGGGGTAATATGTAACCAGTAGTTATAGGCTGAGCTGCCATCTAGTGTTCAAGTCCTGAGTCACCACTTCGGCGGCCGGTGGTTTTCCGATCCCATGGAGGGGGAGAGAGTGTTGTTGACCATGATGCGGCAGCGTTGTTTCGAACCCTGGACCAGTGGGTCCGAAGGAAAGTTGACCGGTCACTTTTTTTTCTGTGTTTTTACCAACTAGGCTGAAAAGACACCTCTTCTGGCTAGTTATCAAGGTATTTTGACACTGTCATAAAAGAGAGACGCTGCATACCCCCCCCATCCAGTCATGCCCTAATCAACTCGGCTGAAAAGACATCTCTTCTGGTTAGTTAGCAAGGTGTTTTAACTTCTGGCGCTGTTGTAGAAGAGAGTCGCTTCTCTTATATCATATCACAAAAAAGACACATGCAGAAAAACATTCTAGCAAAAACTCTGCTTCAAAATTCGACACCACGATAGATCGTTCAGAAGTAAATGAAGCACAACTTATAATCAACCAATGTGCCACGGTTTAGCCACCCCTGGTGCATGGGAAGAGATGAAAGTCAAAAGGTTGTAATGACGTCACTTCGCTTGAACTTCATTTCCATTTTGGGTCGCGATCTTCTTGTTTTTAGTTCATCACCGACGTATAGGAACAAAGAAAACACTTTCTTCACATAGAGGATGCATGTAGTTTTTAGATACTACCAGAATTGAGGGAAATTGGTAAAAAAATGAAAAGTTATGTCTATGAAGATAGTACTTTTTTCAAATAAGTCTTGTAATTTTATAAAATAATATCCTTTGGACTTCAGCTCTCCAGAAGAAGTAGCATTAATCAAATAGAGCAAAATCACTAACCTACGAAAAATTCAAAATAAAAACGACCCTAAAACGTTTTTGCTTGTCATTATATAGAATTATTCTCATTTTCTTAAGATAACCAATGATTTTCAATTAATAATTCTTAATTATTACTGTATAAAGTAATTATTTTTAACAATTATAAAGATGATTTCATGCATAACTTACCGTTTTTAATAAGAATCTCATTTTTAAATGGTATTTAGGTTTATAAATATTTAATTTAGTAATGATTTTTAGAGCTTTTAACTTTTTAACATTTACTTCAAAATGAATGCATTTCTACACATTTTTTTTTATTATTACTATACAAGTAAACTTTCTAAACTTAATTTATTCTTTCATTTATTTTCATGACAGGATGCAACTATTTTTAAAAATTCTTTTCGAAACCCGTAGGATAAGTAATCGCTTAAATCGCATAAAAATCATCATCATTAATTTCACCGAGCATTAGTGCACAGTTTTCGATAAAACCACTTTATATGTTTGGGATTAAAAAAAAAACAGAACACATTTTCTACTTTAATATATGAAACAAATTTGTCTTGTCCTATTAACGGTATAAATATTTAAACATTTCGTGAATTTAAATAGGATTTCATATTTTATTCAAGCACACGTATAGTTAGTCACAAAAATATACCATTAATTTTTTTAACTGAAATATTTAGAACATTTTCTAATATCTTCGCTTATACAATAGTGTGGCGGTGATATAATGGCACTGGTTATTTAATCGTTCAATTTAGTTTTTATATCGCGGCTAAGGTAATCAATTGGTAATGGTCGCCAGTTTGTAGCCGGTGCTATTTTCGTCAAGTCTGGTATACGAATCATTATGACACTAAAGACCTGTCATGTAATAGGGTTAATGCACGTTAAGTCTGTAATCCCTTTGGCATGATGTGGGAGCTGAGAGACCAATTAAAAGGTGTCACTTGACCATGCCCCAAAATTACGAGAGGACCGCCTCTACTAACCCTCTTATTTATGAAGTTTTGCCGATTGGATTCCTATTTAGTATTTGGATAAGTTTTAGGATTGCTTAGTAAGAAATGTACTTTACAACAAGCAAGGGCTAAAAGCTCATTGTTTGATGTCTAGGGTTCCTTGCATCTAAGATAAATATCGAATTTAATGTAAAGTAATTAAATTAAAAGAATGAAATAATGTGTTTATAATATGACTACTTATAACATATTTAGAATATTGGGATTTTAATAATATTGAACAATTACAGACTACCACCCCGCAACGAGCGTATCTGACGACAGAACGTTGTCCCTGTAGAACTCATGACAGCTTTGTTACGTTAACACAATAGTATATTTATTCGTGTCATCCTCTCTCGGATAAATGTGTTACAAAGATTAATTACTGCAAATATATCTCTTATGTTCTTTAAATAAATGTTGAAATTCTTTTACTGATTATTTTATTACAAAATGTTTGTTTACTTTGATAGTCTTCTTATTGAAAAAATCCTCTTCTATGCCAGTAATTATTATTGAGTACTGTACTACATTAATCTACTGTATTTATGTATTCATCTCTGATAATCTTGTTAAAATATATGAGCTTATTTTTGCTCAAATGGTCTATATTCTTATTGTGAAACTGCCTGCGTATAACTTCGTTGTGCTCCTGTATTTGAATTTTATTTATAGACTTCCCTTGTTTGTATTCCCCTAGGAAGAGACTGAAAAGTTCTACCCGTTTATAAAATGAAAGAAAATAATACATTTTTCATGCATTTAATAATAATGTACAATATAAATTCCGCACTATTTAATGACCTCTTCCCAACGTGATCGTACAAGGGTGGTTAAAAAAGTGCTTATATTTGGTGAAAGACGGCACCATGAAGGTAAATTGTTGTTACCATTGGGTGCTGCCTTCCATTAAACGGAGCCGAAATAAACTTGATATTGATTCATGAATTAGTTTTGATTTAGTAGTCATCTGCTACCAAATCAAAACTTGATTGCTAACGCATCGAGTTGTCAATGTCATTTTGTGTCGAGTTGTCAACGTCGATGATAAATGGGTTTCTCATTATGCATCGAAAATCTAGTAAAATTCCAAACGTTGAGTTGCTTCCAGTGAATCATTTCCGAAAAAAAAAAGGTGAAGATTGTCTCATCAGCCTGAAAAGTTATGACAAAGAGTTTTTCAGGTGCAAAAGACGTCATGATCACGAATACGAGTAACTGAGAATTTGACAGCTGTCTAGTGAGCCTTGATGTTTACCAAAAGCTAAAAAAAAAAATTGTCACGCTACGAGAGCCGTCTCTTGGATTTTCTAAGGACTTATTGAATGACCTCGTAATTTGTAAATATCATTAATCTAATTTATAATTTATGAAATTTGAGGCAGCTAGGTCTTAGGATAGGATGGATGGGAAAGAATTTATCAACCTATTTCTGCGTTTTTCAAACGCATTGTCAAGGCAGCACGTGATCTGGCATTATCATGATGTCATATTTGAGTTCATTGTTCTGTTCGATCTGATGACAGCATCTCTTCAAATGGAACTTTTTGTTACGATTAGTCCTTGGACGTCCCATCACATACACAGCATTCCGGGCTCACAGTATTCTCTTTTACTTGCGATGTTTTCTTAGGTAACCCACTTTTCATCATCATTTATCATCCAGTCCATGAAGTGTTAGTTTTTGTTCCGAGTAAACAGAGATGTACATATGACGGCTAGATTAAGCCAATTTTCCTCGCTAACTCATAAGACACACATCTAGAATATTTATTGACCAGTCCTAGTAACCAAAGAAATTATATTGTATAATAAATATTTTTAAATGTGGGCTGAATGAATGGTTTTCTTTTACTTAACAAATAGACAAAACTTTCTGGTAGACAAAATATAAATATTTTCTAAGGGCTGAAAAATCTTTCTTGGATGTGTGGGGTCGATTATTGATCATAAGCCTATGATATTGAATTCCGTCTCCTTGAGTGATTTACCGTAAGCACTCGAGGTTGTTTTTAGTACGATGTTAATTTATAAACATCAATTGTCAATTAATTACCATATAGATCTACTTTTCTATAAAACATTTTCATGTATGCCTCGAATTTACATCTTTTTAATGATTCACGTTTCGGATAAATTTCAATTATCCCCTTTTCTTTGAACAATACAATTAAATTTAAACATAAATAAAATAATTTACTCATATTAGATAGCTTCATTTTTCAAATCCTTTACAGGTGTTATAAAATTATATTTTTCTACATAGAATATAATGTAATATATTTTAAAATAACTGAGATGTTAAATTTCTCCACAAACTTTACAAATTTTGATTTTGTTGATTAAAATGAGTGGGAACTTTTAAATTGTTTAGATGTATTATTTTTGAGAATGTAATAAGTAAAAGACTAGAAAAAAATGATTCATAAAATTGTAAACAACTGTGCCACACCGTAGCAAAATATTTTTATTCGTGTTTATCTCAAAAAATATATATTTTTAAGAATTCTGGTGTATTTTCCTCAAAATCTATTTCATTACTAGTGTTGATATTTTGCACATGATGAGAAATGAGGTTATTTCCTGTAATGTAATTTTTTTTTCTAATAATCCCTCACACACTTTAGGTATATTACAGTATTTGTAGAATAATCTATTTGGCAATCAAAACACACATACACAAAAAACACAGTTTTAATATAATAATAATTGATTAATAAAAGTATCGTGTTAAAACCTCCGCTACATATTTACGTTTCAAAACGAACAAATAGTTGTGTTGAACGCCTACGATTCAAAAGCTCGATTCGGCTGCAATACCTCTGGCCACGAGCTGTAGGTCAGGATCATACGTTACCGTGGTTAAAGCTAGTCTTTTTTGATTGATGTATTAAATATTTGCTGCTATTTATTTCTGTCTGAACAAAAGTCTGCTAAACCGAGACAATATGCCTCATACTTTTGAAAAACTGTCCGACGAAAGAACTCTGCAAAGGAACAAGCTGATCTCTGTTCTAAATTCCATACCACATCGAATTGAGGTCATCGGATACCGACAGGTTTAACGTTTATCCGTTCTACTTTACAATATATCTTTAATGTAATTGGAGTTAGAACAAACTGTTCGAATGAAACATTGCCGGTTACGAGCTCTATACCATAGTCAATCGACTACAGTGACCAAGATAACAACAATTATTTGTGAACTTGTTTAGAGTTTCCAATTGTTCTATTCCTGTCTGATTCAAACATCCATTAACCGCAGCTAATACGCCTTATAATTTTGAAATATTGTCTGACGACGAGGTCAGAATCCTAAGTGCTTAACTTCCACATCCCATAAAAAGGTTAATTACCTCATTTCTATTCCCACTACTTGAGTTTTGACAGGTTTAACATGTATCAGCCCCAGTACACGAATGGTCTTTAATGGAATCAGGACTTCAACATAAGAATTAACTATAACATGACAGTCACGAACTCACAACTATGACTACTTGGCTATTGTAGCCTGGTGAGCTATTTCTTCAAGACACATTTTGGAACTGGATACATTTCTAAACTAAACACTCATAATCTATGTGTTGTAAATATTTTGCTTTCTCCATTTACTCTTAAGAGGCAACGGTTACCGAGTGATCATGGTCGTGATCTGTAGACCGACATCGTTTCCGTCGAATCGTGGTTTTGAGTCCTGACGCCACTGTTGCGTTGTGCGGAACTGCATCGTGTTGCGGAGCTGATGCACGTTAAATCTGTCGAGGCTCGAAGTCCTCACGCTGGCGTGGCATGGATATGAAAAGAGGGTCACCAGTTCTGGTGTCTACCTCATCACCTGACTAATGTTTAAAATTACGAGGTTCGTCACTAATAGCTTCTGAGAGCGTCTGAAACAAACAAACAATCCCTTTAATAAGAAAGGTAAATCTAAGACGTCAGTATCTTAAACCATTTATTTTAAATAGCAAATAATTTTATTACTTTAGATATAGAAATGAATAAAAGTGCTTTTTTAAACTCTGAATAAGGATTTAAAAAGTAAATGTAAATGGTAGAAACGTTGGAGAGGATTAAAACTACTCTATGCATCTTTAGATCAAAATTCTGAAGACTTAATTCTTTCATCGCCAATGTTAGGCGGCAACCCTGATTTTCGGTCTCTATTACAACTCTACACTCGCTGATAATACATAAACTCGATTGCCAACGATTTGGAGTTACCGAAAACGCCATTATTTAGACGACACTCCGACACACCGGGACTTAACTTGGGGCGGTCCCTTTCCATTTCCCTCCGCAGAATAATACTCCTGTCGTTAAATACCCTGAGTATTTCCCCTTATCGGCCATCTTGTCGGATCGTTTGTCTCTCCCTACTAAAAGGACTGGAGGGGAGGGTGTAGAATAAGGTGAGACAGACCCTTGTAGCAAATTTCCAGCCCCAGAATTTGGAGAATTTCCACGACAGAATGGCAGCGATTTGGGATTGCGAAATGCTGAAATCTGTCACGAGATCTGAGATTGAATTTCGAATTGTAACACGAAGCCCCAATCAGCATCTGAGGGAGGAATACCTTACCCCTTAACGACCGGACGTGATGAAGGCCTAACTTACTTTCTTTAATTGCTTCGTATACTGAGACATGGCGTTAATAGAGTGTGTTAGCATTTTGAGGTGGGTTTCTCCCGCTTCGAATTCAGAAAATGGACGCCAGTTTGCATTTTAAACGGACTCCGTATCCTTTGAACAATTATTTTTTTTCAATTTAGGAATTTAAAGATTATGTTTTAGCATGGCTTATAGTGTTTCTATTCAAGATAATGATTTCTGATGAAAATTTGGGTATAATGTTACAATTTTAAGCATTTAAAGTTTTTAGAAAAATTACAAACTATTTCGAAACTCAATCTTCCTGTATTAATATTTTATAATGAAATTTTCTTGCAATATTCTCAGTGAAGTCTTATACCAATTTAGGGATCAATTTTACAAACATTTATTTATTTATTTTGTTAATTTTTAAGCTAAATTGACTACTAAATATAATTTACCCTCTATAGAAGTTTTAAAGAATATAAATATTTAATCTACACATTAATATTATACTTGAATTTTAAAAAAAGTTATATAAGAACCTAAAGAGGAGTTAATTATTTGTTATATTGATAAGATCCATTGTAACTATGCTATTATTAATATAAGAACTTTATACTGCTGTGGTTAATAAATATCATATTAATAATATAATTTACTATTAGTGATAGAGAAATTACCAATATAATTAAAGTTTTATATAAGATAATAGATTATACTGTGAAAATTGTTAAATTCCCTCATATTTTTTTTAATTCCTAAATTTCATTTAATATCAAGAAATCTAAACAAAATACGATAGATGGCTTCGATAAGATTGCTATTACTAAAATTTATTATTCATGTTAAAGATAAAAAGATTTATTTAATTTATAGTTATTGTATTGAAGGTTAGTTCAATTGAACAGATATAGAGGATTTCACAAATGTGTGTTATCACGTTTAATTTTTTTAAAAATTAAAAATTAATAGCTCTATATCTTATGAGAGATTTAAATTGCTTATTAATCTTTAAAGGAAAATTATATTTTTAGAGTGATAAATATGTAAACAAATTAAAGGTATCACCCCAGGGTTGACCAATTAGTAACAGCCTTACCAATATTTACTTACATTTTCATGTTCAAATTTTACAAACAACAATAAATTCATTTTGTTCAAATATATAGATGAACTAAAAAAATTTCAAAATAAATTTAACCCAGATTTTTAACTGGATTAATTACATTATCTTTCTTATTCAAATCTAACAGATTATTTAGATGTTAACTTAAAAGTTGTAGATAGTATGATTAATAATAATATTTTTCAGAAAAGGGATAATTTTTTTTCTCAAATTAGTGCAGTACATTTTCTTGAGAGCAAGGTAAAAGTAAATATTTATAGGAATAAATTACCTAATTGTATTCTTCAGAATTTTAAATTAGTTTAATGGGCTTAAGAGTTTCAAAATAATTTAAATAAGTTATATAATACTAGGTTAAAGTACCCAATTAATTTTAGAACAAATTTGAAACATAAAAATTATAAAATAAAATATTTTTTTTAATTATAGCATAGAATGACTTTTGTTGTTTTTTGTAATTAATTTCTCTCTCTCTCTCCCTCTGTATATGTATATATATATATATATATATATATATATATATATATATATATGCATAAATTTATATTTAAATTTATGTTTTAAACATTCTTATAAACTTCGTTAAAAAAATTCTTATTTTGTTATAGATATTTTTTTTTAATTTTAATTCTGATTTTCAGAGGGTAATTCTGTCATAATGTTTAATTCTTTGAGTTTTTGGCAGTAAGTGTAAAACCAAAATGTCAAAATTATTGATGTTTAAAGAGGAATAAGCTTTATTTTAAGTTTATTTCTTAACTTTAATTACATTTTTTTTTGTATTAGAGTTAGTTATTTTTTATGCTGTATTTTTCTCTGAATTTAGATTTAAATTAAAGATTTTCTGACAATTTTTCTTTAGATTCCTCATTTTTTTGAAAAAATTAAAAAATATCTTATTTAAATAAATTTTAAGAAATTAAGGAAGAAAATTTTAATAAAAAGGCAGAAATTATTTCTTGTACAAATTAAATTTTTAAAAAAATTAAAATCAAGTTTTTTTTAAACATTTCATACTAAATTCTTTATTATAATTTTTATGTTTTTAATATGCTTTCAAGATTTGATAGAGAAATGAGCTTTGAGAAAAAAATATCTAATATATTACTAAGAATATTTAAGCTTTTAATTATTATCAAAGAATGGAACTTTATTAATTTTTAAAAAAAGTAATTATTTCATTTGTCAAAAATATTACTAATAATTTGTATAAAAAATTACTTTAATTTCTTAAAAAATTTATGATGACAACATTAATTAAATCCTTTGCATTTATGAATGAATCCTTTGAATGAAACAGCTCTTAAAACTCGTAACAAGAAATAGATTGCCTCACTTTGACATTAATAGATATCCATTGTGTTCACAGGGACGTTAATAATAAAACAAACCTAAATTCAATTCTCTTTTCAGGGAGTTTTTATCATTAATTGAAACATATATAAAAGTTCATACATCATTCTGAGGAATTGAAAACTAATTTGGAAAAAGTATTCTATGAATCAAAAACGGTGGCCACGGTAGTGTAGTGGGGCTAGAAGCGATTTGTAACTTGCATTATTTTCGTCGAGTCACCCTGATGCCAAGAAAGACCCGTTGTGTAGCGAAGCTGATGCATCTTAAATGTGTTGAAGTCCCAAGTTTTCCCTTGGTTTGGTGTGAAAGTTTGGAGAGGGTGGCGTCAGCTCAGATATCGTACTTGTCATTTGATCGATTCTCAAAATTATGATAGCCCTCAAGTTGCTTCAAAGTGCGACGTTAATAATAAGCGATCACAATCTTTTTTCTAAAAATTCAAATAATTAATCCCTTTATTAATGTATATTCTTTAAAATCTTCAACAGGTAAATTATATTTAATTGTGAAATTAGTTTGAAAATTATCAATGTCTCCATTAACTTTTTCAATAATGCAATTATAATTATTGGAAAATATAAGCTTGTGAAACCTGTTCTTTTATTGTTATTCCCACTAAGATTTATATCCCTAAAATATTTAGATTACCTTTACTTGTAATCATATGTTAATATTCTGGATTAAAATAATCTTTATACTCTCTGCAATTACATGCATCATTTGCTCTCTGTAAATCTTTACAATTATAATCATAATTATTATTACACACACACACACACACACACACATACATATATATATATATATATATATATATATATATATATATATATA